>VUQH01059748.1:0-14928 GCA_015106775.1 Etroplus canarensis | reverse complement strand
GTCTGCTAATATTCCAGATGTGTGCACCAAATGTTTGACTGAGAAAGGAACTTTGTTCCATTGCTTGTGGGAATGTGCAAAGATCCAAAACTTCTGGAAAGATGTTATACAATGTCAGAAATGTTTAATGCCAAAGTCCCTTTAAATGCTAAATTGTGTGTGCTTGGAATATACTCAGAGAACTTTCTACAAACACAGAAACAGTATGCAGTTTTGGACTTTGGACTTCTACAAGCCAGGAGAGCTATTGCACTATGCTGGAAGAGTATGGACGCTCCTACAATGAAGATGTGGATGAAGGAGCTTTCTAAATGTATTGGACTGGAAAGATTAACATACATTGTCAAGGGCAAATGAAAAGACTTTGTCAAACTCGGGGAACCATATATGAGTATCATGACAAATGAAAGTGCTAGATTTTTCAGAAATGATTTGCAAAAGATGTAAAATGTAGCCCCCCCCACCCCCAATTTTTAAAAAACAAATTAATTTAATTTTTATTTTTTATTTATTTTGAATTTTATTTTCCTCCTTAATTTGTTAATTAATCCAATTTCATTATGTTTATTTGAATTGAAAGCTGATGCAAGGGTATGCAGTATGTGTGTGTAACATGTAAATGTTATTTGTTTGTGAAAAATTTTGAAAAAGACAATTAAAAAAAAGTGTCATTAAAACGAAAGGTGATGTCCCAGCTTTTGTTGAGTGTGTTGCTGCTATCAAATTCTAAATTTGTGTATATTTACAAAATACAATTAAGCTGGTCAGTAAAACAACTGAAAATCTTTGTCTCTGTCAGTTACTAGTTCACATCAGTTAACATAGCACAGATTTTTGTTTTTATCTTTCTGAAAATAGAGCTTGTAAAAATCTGGCGCTTCAAATGAGCGCAATAGTTCAATTCTCCTTAATTCAAGTCCAGCAGTGAGTGCTGTTATATGTCATGAAATGCAAAGTTTATTATTTTTGTTTTGCATCCCTAACAGGAGCAGCCGAAAGAAGAAGAAGAAGAAGAAGAAGAAGAAGAAGAAGAAGAAGAAGAAGAAGAAGAAGCATTTTATGCCAAACTCCAAGAATAATCGTTATATAATTTAGTGTGTGTGTGTGTGTGTACATGAAGAAAAATCAAAAAAATGTAGAAAATGATCACATGCTAATTAAGAATAACACTGACAACTTTGGTTGACAAGCATCGGCTGGGAATACTTACCCCACCACAGGTCTTGACGTATGTTTTGGGGTCTATTAACTTCAGCTGGTATAACATTTTACATACTATGATGACACATGTCCAGACAGTGCAAACACTAGAGGCAAGGGGCCTGTACTGGCTGTAGGGCAGCGCAAAAGCCCAGGATGCAATGAACACATAGTTGAGCAAAGACACCTGCACAAGAGCAAATACAGATAATGAAGACAAAAAACTGCTCACACAGAGCCTTTTTCCACTCATCCCCATTTCTCCCTATCTGTTGACAACTACTAGTATAAAATTTTGTTGGTTATGTGTGTCAGAATTTTGAGCAGAGAACAGGTGAAAAATATAATAATGTATGACCAATCAAAGTTTTTTTTTTAAAAGCAAAATTAGTTAGATGGTACAGCATGTTCTAAACTTTAAAAACCTCAGAGTTTAAAATGTAACAACTGTTACAATTCCTCAAATCCCCAGACTATTATTTAGTTTTTAATTCATATCAGATTAGTACATGCAATAAATCAGCTTTATTTGTGTATCTGAGAAATAATCACAATTAAACAGCAGTGACAGTCCAGGATATGCTGCAAAGCACTAACAACAGTAGGAAAGATGACAGGTCCCAAATAAACATTGATGTAAATGATAATGACTTAAAATTTTAACCTTAACCCATAAGAACCCAGACCCATTTTTCCTTAGGGACTTCATAAGTTAAGGTTAAGTAATCAAGCTTTACTAGGAAGACTGTAGAACATTTAAAGTGTTTGCTACAACATGGTTCACCATAGGTTCTTATGGGTTAAGGAAGGAAAGGCTTCCTTTCCCACATTTCTTACAGCTTAAAGTGGGTTCATGTATTCCACAATACTGAATATGTTAGGCCACTTTAAACTTGCAAAATGCAGTCATTTGTAATAAAGGAATCCATGAGTTCATCATTTTGATTTGGTCCTGCAAAAACTGAAGATTCAAGGACAAGACTAAAGAATTTTAAAACCATCTAGAAGCCTAACACATTACCCCCAGATGATTGACTACCACAAAGATGACCTGTCAGATAAAATAAAGCTAATGTGTAAATTCAACAATGCAGTTCTGTATTCACTCATCTACCTGTATTCCTGGGTGTTTGGGCTTGTAGTCTAGTCTTTGTATTACTTCCACTTTTCCACGCTGTCAAGCTCAGAGATGTTGTCATTACTGTGATCCAATAATTTTCTTGCCCACCCTCTGCGAGTCAACTAGGCTTTGTTTCACATGGTTTAAATTTTTGTGCTCTTCCATCTTTCTGCCTTTCAGGCTATCATTTATGTTACCCACCTACTCCCCATCTCCACTTCATCCTGGTCACTCTGAGTCCATGACTCCCTCTTCTTCATCCCAGCCACCAATAACATCCAGAGCCTAGGGGTTCTGTCCTGCCTTCTACCATTGTTGGGACTCCACTTCAGTATCTAGCTTCATTGGTGTTCTAATCGCCAAATAGTTGATTACTAAAACTCTATTCCTCAATAAATTATGTTGAATTTTTTCAAAAGAACTCTCCTTATCGAAATAAAATATGAATGTCAGGTGGGTTTAACTTCCTGTTTCTGTCGATACAAAGATGAGTCACATCTCAAGCTTTCATACCTCTGTTAGAGCAACCATGACAATGTAGCAGGATAAGATCTTGATGATATGGATCTCCAGCAACCACCAAATGAACAGTTGCAATTTGTGGAAATACTCCAGGAACTTGAGGAAGAGCACTGTCAGACGGTCCAACACCAGATGCCATTTATTCTTTAGATCTGGAGAAAAGACAAAAAAACAGACACATTTAAAGGGAAGAACAACAACACTAAAGATGTGTAAATGAAAAGTGTTGCAGCCATCAAATTCTAAATTTGTGTCTAATTAAAAAACACAATTAAGCTGGTCAGTAAAACTACTAAAACTAATTTCTTTTGTATTTTTTCAGTTAAGGTTCACATTAGTTAATCTATCGCAGTGTTTTGTTTTATTGGAAAATATCGCAAATTTCTGGAAATAGGGTTTGTAATATCACTATTCTTCCATTTTGCTTCTACATCAGCAATTTTGCCAACTTAAGCTGGAAGCTGGAAGAAGATTGTATGACTCAGTCCTTGTACTTCAGGACTGCGGTAGGTGATGTTCCATATTTCTGTTTTTTCCACAGTTCTCTTGAAAATTAAAGCCAGACATACTATTACTATGCTATATTTCCTATACTTTAGATTGCTACTGTAGTTTAAAGTCCCTCACACATCTTTAAATTGGATTTATATGCTCCCCAAAAGATTTCAAGCGTAAACTCTTAAGTTGTGACAAAAATGTTTGACTGTATTTATATTTTATCAAAAGAAAAGGCTAAAATTTAGAAAAAGCTGCATCTAGAGATCGTAGGAGACGGTCTACAGAAGAAGAATGAGCCTTTGAAAGGAAAAAAAATCCTGACAATTATTATATTTTTTGGTTCCTTTATAATCAACATCTATGGTAGTTTTATAGTGTTAATTAGAAGTGTCAAACAATTTGTGTATTTGGTTGAGAAATTTTAATAAGTCAAAAAAGTTTGGACACACTGGTACTGCATACCAGTTCAACCTCAGGAATAAGCATGTTTTAATACATATCCCAAAGCTGTTACAGGACAGTTAATGTCATTTTTTCCCAACATGCAGCATGTGAAGATTGATGAGAACAAGCTTAATATATGAATTCAGAATCAGAATACTTTATTAATCCTTTAATTAGCAAATTTCAAATTGATATTTTAATTACCTGAGAAACAGAACTTAATCATTTATTTTATATTCTCATAAAGAATCCAAAAAGAAGTACAGCGACAGCAATCCATATTATCCAAGGCTTTAATAGAGGTCTGGTTGTTTGGATAAGAAACTCAGAGAGAGCAAATAGCTCATATAGCCCACAGCTCATAAACAAAGAGGCCCTGCAGGGTTTTGTTTTATCACCTATTTTATTTTTTGTGCATATAAACAAAATTTTCATTCAAGACTGACTGCATAAATACGATGCAGCTTTAGTTGGCCTTAGCAGGAGGGTGTAAGTGAATGCTGTGTCATAACAGAAAACTGATCCAACAATCCTGCAGTACAACTGATTTTTACAACTTCTGTTGCAGTTATAAATGACTGGCTGGTGTGAGTGCAGGCAGCAGATACCAGGGCAGCGGCACAGAGCTTTGACCTTTAAAGATTGAAACTAACTTCTGAACAGACTGAAGAGCTACAGGCAGAGCACTAAGTTTGTGATTAATGACTCACGTGCATTGGCCATTTTCTTTTATTACCATCATGTGTATGTGTATGACAGCTATTTGCAATCAGCACGCTATTATGGTCCCATTTCTCTTTATAAAAAAAGAAAAAGGGGGCTTTTACAGCAGTGTTGTGTCTCCTGAGACATGTAACTATATCACAAAAAGTTTTAACATTAAAGTTAATGTGGAAAACAACAAACCACAAAAAAGAGAGGACTAGGATTAACTGATGAGGATCAACTAAGAGTGATGGTACCAAGAAATGAGGATGAAAGTAAAGACATCCAGCAGGAGTGAAAGGGCATGAACTTCATGATTATTTAATACAACAGACCAATGGATCAGTAACCTATCAGTATTGCTGCTGTTATAACATAAGAAATACTTTATTTATCCCATATTTGGGAAATATCATTTGGAGAGTTAAAGATTTATAAAGACTTTTTGCTTTTGGAATGAATGATTTCCTTTATCTTTCCTTGGGACAAAAGAGCTAAAACAGTTTGTCAAAGAAAGTGCTGCCTGTGGAGGAAGTGGTGCAGAGCGGTCAGGATTATCTATGATGGATAACACAGTTTCAAAAGTGTGCATTTTGCAGCCAATCACAGAGCTGGCCATCCTGTTTTATTAAGTGTGCTGGTGTCACCAGCTTTGATGCCGCCCCACCAGCATACCACAGCAAAGAACACTGTTTGCCACAAAAAACTTCTAGAAAATCTCCAACATGTTGCTGTAAATGTTGAAAGATCTCAGCTTCCTCAGGAAATATACTCCCCTTCTTGTATTCAGCCCCTGTCAGTGTGGATGCCCATCAACATTCTGTCCAAAGAAAGAACAGGCTGTGTAGCTGTTCTCTTCCTTCTGAAATCAACCACCATTCACATTCAAAAGCAGATGCTTTTAACCAGACCAGTCCACAAAGTCATCTACTAGTGCTATGTACTCCTTCTCTTGCCCATCACTTATACACTACTACTCAAAAGTTTGGAATTACTTGCAAATGTCATTGTTTTCCAAAGAAAAACATTTTTTATGCAATTCACAAACTATTTTATCCATTTACATTTAAAATTAATCAGATGATTTTTAAAGAATAATCAACTTTTTTGCACAGAGGCCTATTATGAGCAACTGTCAGTCCTCTGTATAAATCTCCTGGTATAGCTGCTAATCCAGTAAGGCTGATTGATCATTAGAAAACACTTTTGAAATTGTGTTGCACTGATTAAAACCACTGTACTAATAAGGGATTAAAAAAGGTCTTTAAGTTAGTTTATTATCCGAAGCATCAGCAGTTGTTTGTTTGTTTACAGGCTAAAAATGGCCAGAAAGAAAGAACTTTCTTTAGAGACCTGTCAGTTGATTGTTGTGCTTAGAAAGGAAGGCTACTTGTTACGGTCCCCAACTTAATGGCTTAAAGGAACCAAACACATGAGATGCCACCACGCTGCTGCATTTTTGAGTTCTTTTTTAATAAAGCAATATGATTACTTACAACAATCAAACACAAACAAGATGGGAGATGGGAGCCCCGGCATGAACAAACAAAAGAGGGACAAGACCACAGGCCAGCCATGCAATGGGCCGTTGGACTTAGGCTTCTCCCCTAAACTAATATAGCAAACTACCGTAAGAGAACCAAAACAGGACTGCCAGGAACTCCTAACTCAACCAATGATTAACAAACGTAACGCCAGTGCTGACAACAGAGGAACCGGGATAGAGAGCCCCCTCCATGTTCCGCCTCCTCTGGCTTTATATGAGTAGCAAGGCTCAGCAGTCAATCAGTACTGAGGAAAAATGGGAATAGAGGACAGGTCATCAACTGGCAGCAGCACTAAATAGCATCACCAATGCCAACATCAACAGTGAAGAGGTGACTTCAGGGTGCTGGGCATCATGGCTGAATTGCCAAGAAAAAGAAAAGACTGAGATGGGCAAAAGACCACAGACATTGAACACTGGAAAACTGGAAGCAGGTTTTGTGGACAGACGAGTCCAAGTTTGAGGTCTTCGGATCAAAGAGAAGAACATTTGTGAATTGAAAGAACAAATGAAGATGAAACGTAAATACGCAGGAACAGTGCTTAATATCATCAATCAAGCATGGTGGAGGCTGCATGATGTTCTGGGGTGCTTTGGAGGTGGTAAAATTGGAGATGTGTACAGAGTGGAAAGGACCTCGAGAAAGAAAAGCAATCACAAGATTTTGCAATGCCATACCATACCCTGTGGACAGTCTTTGATTGGGGCCAATTTCATCCTACAACAGGATAATGACCCAAAACACACCTCCAAAATGTGTCAACAATATTTAAAGAATAAGCAGTCAGCCAGAATTCTGACTGTAATGGAGTGGCTAGCACAGTCTCTGGATCTGAACCCTACTGAGCTGTTGTGGGAGCAGTTTGACCTTATGGTATGGAGGAAGACTCCATCAAGCCAATCCATCTTGTGGGAGATGCTCCAGGAAGCATGGGGTGAAATCTCATCAGATTACCTTGGAAAAACTGACACTGAAAATGCCTAAGGTTGGTCAGGCCATAAAGGCTGCAAAATGTGTTTTTTGTTTGAAGAAGACATAATTTCCATTAAACTCATTATTTCTAACTCTGACAGTGTCCTTGTGACTTGTTTGTTTGCCATATTTCCTATTCAGGCTAATTCATGTGTGTTTCCATGGAAAATAAGAGAATTTCCAAGTGATCCCAAATTTTTGAGTTAGTATACGTCGAACCACTGCAGTCTTCAGAATATTTCTGCAGGTGGCATGACCTGGAGTTGTACTGAGAGCCTGAGGTGTACAACATGAACAGGAATGGAGACAGACCAGTCCCTTGTGGATCTCCTGTACTGGACATCACCAAATAAGACAGCGCACTGCCCAATATCACATACTGCAGGCTGTTTGTCAGGTAGTCAGTAATCCATGAGGTGGTCCTCACCATGCAGCTGTTACCATCCACATTTTTTTAAAAAAATTTTCAGACACGCACGTGCATCTATCTATAACAGCATCTATATGCACTGTAAGCTGAGCATACATTTCACTATAAAGGAAATATAAAATAAATTAACTGTAATAACAGCTTCATGAACGTGGTTTTAAAAGGCAAATCATCAGTTGGAGGCAGTTAGTTGTTAGCTGTACAGTCATCACAAGATGCATTTTTAGCTGGATTTGTGCATAATTTGTACACATGGTTTAAGCATATGCTTGTGAATGAGGCCCAACAAGAGCGGTAGGAGTCGAGGAAGTGATTATAAACTTGAAAACAAAACAATCGAAGGTTATGAATTAAATTTTGCTTGGATATTTGTTTTCCTTTGAAACCAAATTGTTTGTGTTATTATTGCCAAGTAAACCTTCAGGGTCATTTACAGCAGAAATAAAGAGGAGCAAAATTCTTTTAATTGAAACAGAAGTATTTTATCAAGTATGTGGCACCTGCAAAGCATTCATAGTTGTGGACCTGTTGTGCTGCTAGTTACCTGAGCTCTGCTCTGTGCTTGGCTCTGGCTCAGTCTTTGCACTGCAGTGTTGGCTCTCCTCTGTGCTGGACTGCCGTGGGTCAGAGAAACTCCTGGGCTTCTCCCCAGTCATGTCAGTGTCATCCATCACCACCACCAGGGCCTGACCCTTCTCTTTCTCTGTATCCCACCCACTCAGTTCTCCCTGCTCACCATGCCCTCTGAGAAGCACTGCATCCACCGAGCAAGCACTGAGCATAGTGAGATCTGCCAGGCTGCCATCCTGGTGCACCAGTCTGAAGACATGCCAAAAGTTATTGCAAAAAAAGACATAGATGTGCACACATATGTATTAATACACTTCTGAGGACCATCAGTGACTTTTAGATTTTAAAGAGAATTATTATGATGGTTAATGTTATTAGGGATGTTTTTGTGTTTTTTCATGGGCAGTTTTTGCAACTAAAATGTAAAACAACAAAAATCTTGGACCTATACTTGCGTACTGCTCTTTACATATTTATTGTGGCATTGTAAATCTCTCTTTTTGTGAGCACTCTTCTGAGTTTTTCTCCTAAGATAAGCAACACGTTTGCATACTTGGATATCAAATGTTCAACAGACAATTTGTAGCAATAGCCCGAACCTCAGTGATGTAGTAGTTCATCCAGCTCACAATCCCTCACTATTTACAAGTTAGTGCAATGTGTGAAGTTCAGTAAAAAGTGATGTTTTCTTGTCACTGGTTGGCTGTACTGCACAAACTAATGAGAATTAAAATCCACTGTGAAGTCAAGGAGGATTATGAGCAATGATATGCAGAACAAATTCAAACTCTATAATTCCTGTCTGTGTTGCCATATCTTGTACATACTGTATATAGTGTTTAACTTTTGAGATATTCATGTTACATTTGAACTTTATACATACATGCTTATATATTCAATCTTCATTTTTCTGCCTTTCAGATTTGTATTTACTTAACACAACTGAGTGTCTATAACAATAATGCAATTTCCCCCAAGTAGTCTGATTCTGATTCTAATTAGATTAATTACATTCCCCACCAAATGAAACTGCTTAAATTCAGGAGCATTATGACTACCATGGACAGTAGATAGCATGGCCATAAAAAGCATGAAAACATGTGAACATATCAGCATGTCATAGCACTGACCATGTAATTGATGTTAGCATAATGGTGATGGGAAGGCCCCAACCACATTTTTCTAATGTAGGAATCAACCAGCAAGACCACTCCCTTCATAACCAATAAGATCAAGATCATCACCATCAAAAAGGATAAAAGTGGTATGAAACATGTAGCAAAGCAATATTTCAAGCTATCACAGCACTGTTAGAAATAGAAGGAAAAAGAAAGAACAATCAAATCTCTGCCATCATAATAGGAATAGTGACAGCAGAATGTTGTCATGCTGATCATGTTAGCGAACCACGTTATCGCCCTATTATTGGCTGTCAGGTACTGGTGCTACTGTACACTGTCACCTTGGGCCTCGCTCTTGTCCGGCCCTAACCTAGCTTGAGACATGATTATGCCAAAAATAAACCTATTGATGGCATTTATGTATAGATAGTAGAGGGTCATAGGCAAACACTCATTTTATGAAGATTAGAATCCAGACCAATACTAGGAATAGCAATTTTTGTGAAAATGGAAAAATGCTCAAAAAATGTTGTGAACGGATGGACGAACGCCTCGGCATGGCATTAGCCATCAGCCAACCTGTTGACTTCATCAGTAGAAGACTGGGATACTGCGTTTGGTCAGACAAAGCACTAATCTAGTTCATCAGTGTTTGTTTCATCATTCTCATTTCTGATGTTATTGTTTAAATTTGCCACAGCTCCCAACCACTTTAAGTGCTCTGACTGTTGAGCTTGGTAAGATCAAATGTTTGGAAATGTACTTTACATGAACTAAAAAGTTTAACCTGAAAGAAACAATTTAACTAAATCAGCACAGGGGAAAAATCAACATATTTATTAATATTATTATTATTTTTCCAATTTTCTTAAGGTGTTCTGTCCTCACAAGTATATAAATACTACACACACCCTTACATGTGACTATCAAAAGGCTCCAATGCAAGATGGGAATCATCACCTCGGTCTGCTAAATGAACAGCAGACCAGCGTTTCATCAAGCATCGTAAACAAAAAGCAGTGCACATTCCTGCTGCATTCTTTGAAACAATCCATGTTGCTTTCATGGTGTCTGAGCAATTATCTTCACAGCAGCAGATAAATAACAGTTAAAGAAAGGCATTAACCCTTAAAAGTCTTCTCAGGCAATAATGGAGCAATGTCAAAGTTTGGGTGTGGCTTGCATGAACTGGCTGCATGTCAAGGCGAGCATTTTGCTATTCACTGGTCACACTTACTTGCTTGGTCGATTGGGAATTTTTTCTTTGATGCTGCTCAGAACAATACAGTTACACAGAAGTCATTATAAATGGTGAGGAGAGAAACTGACAAAAACAGGTTGAAACTTTAGCTTAAAATATCCATGGAGATTTGTCAAAATGCACAAAAACTGGCCACAGAACTCCAGTGGTTTGGGGGGAGGCGAGCTTTTTCAGGAAGGGGGTAATTTTCTGGGGTTCAGTGCACAGATGGGGTGTGGATCATTGGCAAGATACCAGAGAGGAAAAAGAAATTCTTGCAGATTCAAACATGCATGTAAGAGAAGTTGTCTGCCAGAAGTAGAAAGATTCTTTTTGAAAAAGCACTGGGTTAAAAAAGAAGGTATGTGATTCAGATAGCTAGCAGAAAATCCAACTAGAGTAGGCTACAAGCAAAACAAAACGAAAAACCTGAAAAAGAAAACCAATCATGTTATGTAAAATACCTGAACTTCAGGAATGAGATATTTAAGATTCTCAAAACAAAGTACAATCAAAAACTAGGTAACAGGTACAAGTCAGCGTGGGAGGTAAGGATGTATTGCAACAGGAGGAACACGCTGAGATTTGGAGGTGAACTGGAATGGTAATGGATGCCACAGAAAGCGAGCAAATACCCACCTATTCATGATCAAATAGACACGCCCACTGACTTTAGCATGACTGGGAGTGAAATGTGGTAGAGGAAAGATGACAGTAGGTCACAGAGAGAAGGATAGGGAAGATGAGCTGAACAAGTGGCAGCAGAACAACAGAAAATCCACAACACAACAATAAAATTAAATGCCCGATGCCACAGACTGTGAAATGTGAATGTAATGACACACAGCTACACAACACAGCATGCGATGAGAACAGTGGTCATGGCAGGCATTTAATTGGGGGTGACTAAAAAGGAATGAATACTGTAGCTTCACATTCAGTGTCTGCTCAGCTTAACATGCTTGCATTAGTATTCTTGATTAATGAGAATTCGTGGTAGTATAATCAAATGCAGTCATTAAGTGAAAAATTTAAAAAGCGGAAACAAATTAGGATAGTACAGCAAATCAATGACCTCAGGGTTACAAGGAAAAAAATCACTTAGTTAAAAAAACAAACAAAAACCATTAATGATGATTTTGCAGCAATTTCACCACAGCACCTCTTACAACCAAAATTTCTAATATTTCTATATATGAACAACGTCCCTGAAGGATCATCTTACTTTGGTATGTCACTTGTTTGAGTTCATTATAAACTAACCAAAAACAAAAGGACAAAGAAATCCATATTTTAAACAGTGATGAGGATCAAAGAAAAAAAAGCAGTATGCTTCTCACCTGTAGATAGTACTCTCCTCTTTAGCCACTACAGCCTGGAGGTCAGTGAGCTGGAGAAAGCGGTCATGGAAGTAGTGCAGGTGGAGAATACACGCCAGTAGGAAGGATGTGGGAATGAAAATCCTGATGAATAACTCACCCAATTCAAACCTCTTCAAGCCCAAGTCTGTCAGACTGTATTGATGAAAACATTTGGAGGAAACAGAAAAACATGAGATTTGAGCTTACAATGCTACTGAGGCTCCTGTGTTAGGAACAGCTCAGGTCAGAGCAAGTTAAGCAGTTTGAGGATCAAATTGAAAATCATTTTTATAAGCAAATGTCCTTGGCTAATACAAAATTGCAACTGATCATGATTGTTAATATAAAAGATCAGATCATACATCACTGACACAGTGATTCCCTTTAAAATTCCATCGTGTATCCTATTAAAACAGCACATTGTTACAATGTAAGACAAATTTTCCTGGATTATGACAACAAGCTATATACATCTCATACTGTTACTGGCTTTCAGTTGTATGCCTTAGCCAACTACTGTACTCAAGATACATATCCATGCCTGTCCAGATATTTATGATACATGATGGGAAGATGAGCAATAAAGATGAATGTCACTTGTTCAGTATCTGAGTACATGTGAATGAACATTATGATGTGATAATGAAGCAGACTTTTGACTCTCATCATTTTATCCTATTAGAAATTTATATTAAATTTTTTTAAAAATTAATGTATTAACTTATGTTATTATGAGGTCACAGTGACCTTTGACCTTTAACTATAAACTCTGGGTCTCCCAATGCAAATTGGTCCTGGGTGAGGAGACAGACCAAGAGCAATTCAGAAAACCCCTAGGAAGATTTAAAGAACAAGCAAAATGGTTACCCTGCGTGTGTGAAGGTTACTGGGGCCTCACAACGGAGCCAAGCCTGGGGGGATGCTTGAGGGAGAGCACCTGGACCCAGGCCACTAGATACCAGGAAACAGTTTAGAGTACCTTTCCTTCTTGAAGTCCCTAGGTGGCGCACTTAAAGGTGACTCAGTTGTCCTACTGGGGAACTTCAGCACTCACATGGACAATGACAGAGTGACCAGGAGGGGCACAAGTGAAGGAACAGCCACCCTGACCTGAACCTGAGCAGTGTTCTGTTGTTGAGCTTCTATATCAATCACAGTTTGTTCATATCAGAATCATAATCCTTTATTAATCCCAGGGGGGAAATTGCTTAAACTATTTAAGACCATGCTTAAGCATAAGGGTGTCCACAAGTATGGGTGGCACCAGAACAGTTAGTTGAAACTCACATCCAGTAGGAACAATGAGGTTTTCATCCTGGTTGTGGAACCCTGGACCAGCTCTTCATCCCCTCATGGATATTTGAGGGTGTGTGAAAGTTTGCCCAACCAGCCTACATGTGTTTTGACCATGCCCCTATAGATGTCCTGTGCAGGCTGCTCCGGGAGTATGGGGTATCTGTCCTATTGTTATGGGCCATTCTGTCTCTGTACAACCCTGGTGAGTGCCTGGTTTGCATTGGTGGTTACAAGTCAGACTCATTCCTGGTGAGTGTTGGACTCTGTCAGGGCTGCCCTTTGTCACTGATTCTTTTCAGATGTTTTATGTACAGAATTTCTAGGTGCAGTTAAGTGAGATCACCTCTCTGCTTTTTGCAGATGATCTTGTTCTTTTGGCTTCATCAAGTAGTGATGTCCCGCTCATACTGTGACATTTTGCAGCCAAGTGTGAGGTGGCTGGGATGAGAATTAGCACCTCCCATTCCTACTCTGAGTTGGGAGGAGTCACTTCCCCAAGAAGAGGAGTTTCAGTATCTCGGGGTCTTGTTCATGAGTGAGGGGAGAGTAGAGCAAGAGATTCACAGATGGTTTGCTGCAGTGTCTGCAGTTATACCAGTGAATTATTTTTGTATGGTAAAGAGAGAGGTAAGCATAAAAGTGAAGCTGTTTATTTGTCGGTCGACCTACATTTCTAACCTCACCCAGTGGCTGAAATGATTTTTGTCCAAAGGGCAGCTGGGCTCTCCCTTATAGACAGGGTAAGGCTCTTGGCCATTTGGAGGAGCTCAGAATACATTCGTTACTCCTCCACGTTGTTTGGGTGTCTGACAAGGATGCTTCCCGGACACCTCCTAGTTGAGCTATTTTGAGTAAGTTCTACTAGGAGGTACTAGGAGGGTAGACCCAGGACACACTGGAGAGATTACATCTCTTGGCTAGCATGGGAATGCCTTGGTGTCCCCCGGGCAGAAATGCTGACTATTCAACCCAGACCCGGTTAAAAACGGCAGAAAATGAATGGATACTATACTATACTACGAATGGATACTATGTACTATAGCTTTACTTTTAATAATGCTAAGCTACTAGAAAAAAATGGCTCAAGAAAAATAGACGGTTAGATGACTAAGCTTTTTCTCTAAATGCTGTTGTCCCTGTCTGGGAAATGAAGTGAGCAGTGAGTCAGTATCCTGCTTCTCAGACTGGTAGTTGTACAGTGAAACTCACCCGCTTTCATCCAGGCCTGTCATATTCGACCAGGTGATCACTGACTCTGGAAACTGGAAGGTGTAGACCACTGTGAGGACCAGCATGGTGTACATCACCACTGACATCCAGAAGTACTTTAGGATCCTTCGCCACCACTCATAGTGCACCTAGATCAGAAGAATTAAAATAAGACATCTGAATTCAGATGACGTCCCAGTCTAAATCTGGCTGGTGGTATGAAAAAGTTTACAATATTGTATGTAATAAGACACTGCATGTACAAATTTTATGACTTCACCTAAAATATGAGAGCACCTTTAGTCTTTGAGCAGCTGAATTTTTAAAGTTTACAGAGTTATATGTATTTTTTACATTTTAAATATACAGTTTCTATGGTATAAACAACAATGAATATCCTAATTTTTGACAGCATCTTATGTGGTTTCATAAGGATTTGAAACTATAACCTCAATTGTAAAAGGCAGGGACACTGTCTAAAACATATATAAAAACACAATGCAATGTCAAACTTTATTGACAAAATAACACTAAAAACATATCAAATGTTGAAAGTGAGACATTTTACCTATTTCATGGGAAATACTAGCTTATCTTGAATTTGATGGCAGGAACTCATCTCAAAAAAGCTGGGACAAGAGCAACAAAAGGCTGGAAAAGTAATTGGTACTAAAAAGAGATAGCTAGAGTGTG
>VUQH01059747.1:5922-17965 GCA_015106775.1 Etroplus canarensis | reverse complement strand
ATCCATCCATTATCTTCTGTCTAGCGCCCGATTCTCAAGTGCATGGACATCAAAGACAGCGGTGTCCATGTTCACAACCGCCAGACCATACTCCAGCTAAGAGACCATGCGGCCACTCACCTCCACGATGATGTACTCTGCAAACTTTGTGACTTCGGCCTGCTACGTGGACCAGACCTTCAAGCCGTGACGTTGCCCGATGCTGGTGGCCAGGACAGACGTCATCGCAAGCGGTGCTCAAGGAAGCGGAAGCGCGGGAAGCGGGCGGGTGTCCGTGCTAGGCTAAAAACAAACCCTAGCCAGCCGGCACTACCCTCCATCATCTTATCCAACATCTGCTCACTGGACAATAAGCTGGACTACATCCGACTCCAGCGAACTTCACGGCATGAGTACAGAGACTGCTGTGTACTCGTTTTCACGGAGACATGGCTCAGCGAGAGCATTCCGGACGCCGCCATTCAGCTTGCTGGGCTAACCATGTTTCGTGGGGACAGAAATGCTGCCCTCAGTGGTAAGACTCACTGGGGCGGTGTATGTGTTTACATCAACACGGAATGGTGTAAGGACTCTGTGCTTGTGTCTAACTACTGCTCATCGGTAGTGGAGTTCGTGACTGTTAGATGCAGACCTTTTTATTTACCCCGGGAATTCACTACTGCCCTGATTATTGGAGTGTATTCGACAGTTCCTCTCTTGGCACCCTATCATATGCTTTCTCTAGCTCCACAAAGACACAGCTCCTTCTGATCTTCTCTATATTTCTTCATCAGAGCTCTTAAAGCAAACATTACATATTTAGTAAGTAATCTTTCTCAGCTTGAAGCCTTACTGGTGCTTGTGAATCATCTCGCTCTTCTTATATGCTGAAAGACTATTTTAAAACATGTTGCCTGCACCAGTTCTAAACAGGCCTGAAGAATTTATTTGAAGAAAGGTGCCACTGGGACTTCTCTAAAAGACTTCCTATGATTGGCCTGCGATTTCTGTCAAAATTTTCTTGTCTCCGAAGTTCCTCCACAGCTTCAATAATGGGGCGGTTGGAAATAGTAACACAGTACTGTAGTTTATCTATTGAAGTGGGTATACAGTACTGTTTTTCTTTTTAAACAAATTTGGTGCACAAAGTGCTTTGGATGCTCAGGAAGAAGAAGCAAATACCCTTCCATTTATCATTTACACAGCTGTCCTGATGAAGCATTGGTACATGTCTGGAGTGCGTGTCTTTAAACGTTTTGAGCTAAGGCCAGCCCAGGAACCTTGAAACTTACACCCAATAGTGTACCATAAGTTCAAAGAAACTGCACTCTAACAAACATTGGCTGTCAGTTTCATAGGCTGGCTTTCATAACATACAATTACTGTAATCTAAATTTTCATTCAACTTTATTATTTTTTTTTGGGTTTCAGCAGCAGGAGTAAAATTCTTGGAAAAATAAGAGCCTTGATCTTGAAGTGTTCGTGTCCCAGATCACCCTGGTCTCATAGCTCCTGCCTCTGTCATTTGACAAGTGCTTAGTTTGATCCCTGACAATCTGTGTAAACTCTGTGTCATACCTGTTTAATACTCTCCTCTTCTTCAATTCTCTGGTAGTTCTGGCTGCTCTCTTCTCCTCTTTCTTCTGATATGTTCAGTGCATTCAGCATATGCCACAAAAATCTCAGTCATTCTTTATTTTTTCCATGTGTGACATTTAAATCATAAACACATTTCAGTTATCAATTTATTTCAGATGTAACTAGTTGTTTAGGCTCACCAACCAATATCAGATAGTATAATTTCTATGCTATTGCATACAAGGAATTGCATTGCTATAATTAAAGTTGTGCCTCCAAAATACTGGCTTTTATAATTGGTGTACCTTGTGGGCGAAACAAGCTGAGAACCATAAAAAGGCAGGCTAGCTGGCTCAGTAAATTTCTTCTTCTTAAACTTGAGTTCATAGATGAGGCAGTATGTCTCAAATGTGTGCCTTTTTTTCCTCAAGCACTTTTTTCAGGCTTTCAGGTTGCCTTGTTTGAAATCTTGCCTTTGTGAATTAACTAGCTACAACCACAGGCAGACAATGACAAGCCTTGCAGTCATTGTGCTCTCACACACTGGGTCACACAAACTCTGTGTGTCATTCAAGCTGCAGAAGACTCAAAACACATTTATTCTTTTGAATACTGAAGGTTTATTACAAAACTGTCATGTGTCCTTATGTATTTTTTAGTAGGTGTACTGAGATTCAGGTTCAGAATCAGAATTCTTTATTAATCCCTGGGGGGATATTCCTTAATGGGTATATGGCTAATGCCTTTTCTGTCACACACTGGTTACAACACCAAAAGTCTCTGTTGTCTGTAGCTACATGCGTAAACCATTGTCTGTTGTTTGCTGTAGGTTTTAACATTATTAATATGACTAGTGACACATATTGAAGTGTATTGGTGATATAATTATGTAACATTGGCTGGTTCCTTGTGTTTTCCCCAAGGGGTCGCCACAGCGACTTAATCAGCATCGGTAATTTGGCAGAGGTTTTACTTCGGATGCCCTTCCTGATGCGACCGTCCATGGTGAGAAGGATTTGTGTCCCCACCTGGAATCAAACCATTGACGTTTTGCTTGTAAGGCGACTGTGTAAACCACTACATTATGCCAACACTTGGTGATATGATTATGTAATTTTGTCTAATTGAGACAATGCCAACAACCACCAAACATGGAGTAGCCTATGCCAACTGTATACACAAGTGTACTGAATTATTTTAACTCTACTTTTATTTAACAAGGTCAAATCTCAGCATCCTGTTTGGTGTATGTACATAAAATTACTTTATTTATTAATTGCATTTCAGCAGTACTCCATCTTGTATTACTTTAATGACAGAGTTAACTCTGATTATGTGAATATGCAGAAACACAATCTACTATCAAGCTGGGGATAATGAATATACATAAATGTGTGGGTCATAATAATGGTGTGAGATATTAATATGGATTACTCAATCATACGCGTTTGGAAATGAGGTTATTGAATTCAATCCACAGGATAATGTGTTTAGGCAGTGAAAGACTCCTCATTGAAATGGGAAAGCCTTGACCTTTCTGGATGCATCTGATTACTGTCGGCTTCACTTTATCAAGTGTGTGTGTGTGTGTGTGTGTGTGTGTGTGTGTATGAGTGTGTGTGAGAGAGAGAGCGAGAGAGAGATAGGCAAGGGCATAGTTTTGGCTTTTAAAGTTGGAGAGACAGTGAAATCAGTGTTGTACAATCTTAAGAATTAAGACGTCTTATACACGTACCTGTGTGTTTGTACAAACTTGAAGAAAAGGCATTCAGATGCTTTAAGACTGAAATGTCGTTTTTGTACCAAGGCCTATCTCCTTCACTGACTTGCCTTTATTCTATGAATGAGAATACTTAGTCAAGTAATTGCAAGTTGCGAGTTTCTGTTTGCTTTCAGCTAAACATTAAGAGGACCTTTTAAAATCTAAACTCTGACCTTGCAATAATTTTATTAGTTTTTATTTGTTGGTTTTTTGGGATGCAGAAAGATAGACTGAAAACATTACAATTACATATTGTATTATAAAGTTTTGTATGGTGAACATGAGAATACATGTGGCTAATACTGTACATATACACTCTGGCCCCTTTATTAGATGCAACTGCTCGTTAATGCAAACAAGTAGTCAGCCAATCAACTGGGAGCAACTCAATGCATTTAGGACTGTAGACCGAGCATCAAAATGAGGAGGAAAGATAATTTAAGTGACTTTAAATGTTGTTGCTGGTGCCAGACAGCCTAGTCTGAGTATTTCATAAAATGTTTAACTGCTGAGATTTTCACTAACAGACACCTCTAGGGGTTACAGGGACTGGTCTGAAAAAGAGAAAATATCCAGTGAGCGGTAGTTGTCTGGGAAGAAAACGCTTTGTCGATATCAGAGGTCAGAGGAGAATGGTCCAGACTCCTTTGAGCTAATTGTAAGGCAGCAGTAACTATAGAATCTGTGTAATGCTGTCGTACCTCTGAGGAATGACCAGAGACTGCTTTGAACCGATGTGAAACAGATGGGCTACAGCAGCAGAAGACCACACTGGGTGCCACTCCTGTCAACGGAGAAAAGGAAACTGAGGCTACAATTTACACAGACTCAACAAAATTGGACAATATTGATTGGAAAACACGTTCACTGGTCTGATGAGTATTAATGTTTGCTGCAACATTTGGATGGTAGGGTAGGCATTTGGCGTAAACAACGTGAAAGCATTGATCCTTCCCGCCTGCTGTGGTTCAGGCTGCTGCTGCTGGTGGTGTAATGGTGTAGGAGATATTTTCTTGGTACACGCTGGCCCCTTAGCACCAGTTGAGGATCGTTTAAATACCACTTCCTAGATTATTATTGCTGACCGCAGTGAACCAATCTTCTGTTAGCTGCTTCCAGCAAGATAACATGTCATGTCACAAAAATCACCTGAAACTCATTTCTTGAACATGACAGTGAGTTCACTGTACTCAAATGTCCTCCGTAGCCCCCAGACTGTAATCCAATACAGCACATTTGGATGGGCGGCTGTGGCTCAAGAGGTAGAGCAGGTCGTCCGCTAACAGGAAGATTGCCCGTTCGATCCCTGGCTTCTCCAGTCTACGTGCCGAAGCGTCCTTGGGCAAGACGATGAACCCCATATCCTGATGCATCCGTCAGGGTGTGAATGTGTGTGATAGTTAAACACAATTGAAGGCATAGAATAAAGCACTATGTGAATGAGGCTTGTAGTAAGAAGCGCGAGTCCATTTACAATCTAGTGGGATGGGAGATTGGCATCGCGGATGTGCAGCTAATGAATGTGCATGAAGACTTAAAGAAATTCAGAAAACAAAGGGGGTCAGACCCAGAAGTAGCAAAGTTTATCTAATAAATTGGGCAATGAGTGCATACACGTTAATTTCATTGGCTAGTCTTTCATTTTGTATCTCAGTCAGTAATATAAAACAACCCTCACTGTGCAGCATAAACTCTTTAAATTATTACATACATTTGCCACGTGTTTCTTTCTGTATGCGGCCAAAGTAACTTGAAACCCTGTCTGTTTTTAGACTCACTCAAAACTACAGCTACATTTTATTAAATCTTAGCTGTCATTCATTTGACCTTGTAAAACCAAATAATATCAGAGTTAGAATGAGGCCAGTTTGGAGTAACACCAGCAGTGCGATTGTAATCTACCGTGTGTTTATTTTTTTTCAAAACAACAAATACCAACAATAACTTATGTCTATCCCTGAAAGAGCCAATTTGGAAAAATGAGGTAATTGGATTGGATTACTTTATTGTCATTTCAACTACATATAAATACACAGTGAAATGATATAGCGTTCCCCCAGGACCCGGTGCCCCATACAAGGGTAGTGCCGGCCGGCCAGGGCCCGCCTCCGGCACAGCACAACACCCCGCCCGTGATGTCCTCTTCCCCGCCACCGGCATCAGGCAACGCCGAGGACTGAAGTCCCGGTCCACACAGCGAGTCGAGATCGGAGCTCCCAGAAACCGCCCATCCGCAGCATCAGTCCTGCGATGATACTCCCCCCGGAAACCAAAAACTTTGATTTCCCAGACGCTGCCCGGCAGTTCATAAAAAACAATGCTGCCGGATCGCCATTTAGCCTCGTCTGTGGATGGAACTACAACGGCAGGGCGTCTGGTCATCCTCAAACTTCTAACTTTCGAACATGAACACCACCGTCCCGGTGTCCACAACACCCAAACACCCGAATACCGGATCAAAACCGGGTCAGACATGGACAATCACATGGGTACAAGCACCACCTTGGTTCCGGAGTGGCTGCGAGCTACCGTCGCGCCACCATCTTGGCCCAAAAAAAAAAAAAAAAAAAAAAGGTTGTTTAAAACACTTCATGTTGGTTATCCAAGCAATGGCAAATCTTTGTTGGTTTTTTCCAGTAAAAATGCATAAATGCAGTGAGGTAGACAGCACTTTTCGCCCTCAACCAAAACATCAAATGAAGGAATATGTATTAGAAGAATGATTGACTTGGGTAATTGATATGCAAGAAGCACTCAATGTTCTGAGGACGTATCAAAGAACTGCATCTTGCAACCCTCTTTGCGCTGATTTCAATTATTTAAAAACCTGTTTGTATCTAGACATAAACTCCAGAATCTAGGAATTCATTTTATCAGGCATATTAGCAGAAGTAAAGCTTTGTATGCACAAAATCATTACTGGATTTGTTTTTTTTTTACGCTGTGACTGAACACAGAACACATTTTATATGCAATATATTTCTATGAAGAAAGAATTAAGCATCACACTCCTCGAGATAATTATATATAGATGATTGAGAACTAGGCACGGGGGCAGGGATACTAAGATGATCAGTTTTGAAACTTCTCTTGTTACACGTCACAATTCCTGCATGTATCACAAAATTTCTGACTGGCTAATCAGCTGAACTTCAGCATGTGTTCTTCGATTGAAGATTTCCCCCTTATTAAGCAGGTCTCTTAACAAGGCTCCCTAATGAGCAGTTTCTGCCTTCGAATTGTCAGTGTCGGTCTGTTGACTTTGCAGGCTGTTGCCCTCACACTGCTGCTGACAGGCCATCTCTGGCTGGATGGTGCCCAGATGTCAGCAGGGGGAGCTCAGCGTGGAAGATTTTTGTGCAGTTGAATCATAATAATGAATTTATATTTGCTGGTAGAAAGGGTGCCATGGTGGTGCAGTGGTTGACACTGTCACTCACAGCAAGGAGGTTCTTAGTTTGAACCTAATGGTCAGCTTGGGTTCTTCCTGTGTGGAGTTAGCACGCTCTCCCTGTGCCTGCATGGGTTTCCTGCAGTACCATTCTCACACAGCTCTGAGACGTACATTAATTAGGGATTTAATATGTAAATGTGAGAGTCTGTGGGTCCTTATTGATCTGTGTTAGCCCTGTAATGTTCTGGTGACCTGGTCAGGGTGAACCCTACCGTTTGCCCAGGCTGGATAACTGGTTAAGGTTAAAAAAAATGAGTAGATGGTACTTTAATTAATTTTGAACTGACCTTAACCTAATTGTTAAAATATGCTTCATGTTCTCCATGTTTTATCTTTTTTCTTGTATTCTCAGAAGAGAATTGGGGATGAAATAGGGGTGTGTTATTTTATGTCCTGATAATGATATATATCATGATATAGTGATATAATGATGATGATTTTTTTGTAATTTTAATGAATTAATAGTTTATGTCATGACTACATGACAAATGTTTAATTAAGAATGTAACATTATGAAATATTCATGTATAAAATATGAGACACTCATAAAACAAGTGAATACAGGCCTAACAGAAATATTGGTGAATAAAATAGCACGTTTGAATGCAGACAGCAATAATTTAAGCCATGCTGGTATTGATGTTTCTGCCTGCATCCATGTAGGGCTGCGGAGGAATGTACAACAGCAGTCACCTGTTAGATGACAGATGTACGACGCCAGCCGCCACTGACCGGGGCTGCAGTCCTGACAGACGGCTGCACCTCTCTCTCTAGCTTGCTAATTTACAACTTTGGACTAGCAGTGCAGGATAGATTGAAGTTACTTAAAGCAGTGAGGTTCTGCAGTACTTTGATTCAAGCCATGTCAAGAGAAAATCAATATAAGTATGCACCTGAAGCAAAAAGTGACCACTTTCTGCGCAAGTATGTGGATGCTAGCATTCAAGAAAGGAAGACTGCTGCTGTTAGCACTGCTAATATTAGCCACACTCCGTAAACTAATCTATCGTTGTGTGCGCGCAATGTTATTAATGGTACAGAGTGGATTTAAATAGCTCTCAAATACAAATGCAGTATTTCTATGATCACTCAAATAATAAATTAGTCCCTTGGAACATCCCTAAGCAGTGTATTTAGCAACACTGAAAAATAAGCAGGACATAATATGTTCTGTTAACTATTTTATACTTTCATCCAATAAATATTATCAAAACCTGTTGCATTTGTGATCATTATTACTTGTATGCTCTTTAGCAACATGAATTGTGAAGCTTAATCATGACAGATCTTTTGCCTCTAAAAGTCTAAATTAAACTCGAAGATCCCTGATTTGAGTACCATTGAGTAAAAGTTGCAGAACCCCATGGCTCGCTGTTGGAGTGGAGCCATTGTGATTCTTTTGACAGTCTGGTTTTATGCAAATACTTGAGCTTTTAAGCGCCGTTCATAAACACAGAGGATTTGGTTATGTGTTTGCAAGTATAGAGACATCAGCAGAGATTGTCTAAATGAGTTACTCTAGTGATTCATAATTAAACCAATGAACATAAATTGTTATTTGTAAAGATTGGTTATAGCAGCTGTCTTTTTCCATGCATTGTTCTTGATGTGATGATGTAGACATTGTACAACTCACACAAAACATCAAAGGTTTGCTTCATAATAGTCCATGTCCTCTCACTTCTGAAATCATTACTAATAACCTAGTCACTCCATCTACAGTTTATTTTCTTTGACATTTCATTCAAGTAAATGAATTCTGAGAGGTAACATTCATCAATAGTGTAAAGAGTGTAATAAAAACCAACACCTCCTCAGGTTACACTACTGCTCTATTTCTAATGTTATTTCATTTTTAGTTTGCATCAAATGTCTGTGGACAGAGTTCAGTTTGAAAGGAATTTGAAAAGGCAAAAAAAAAGTGCCCTCACTTCAGGCCTTTCCCATCCATTGGATATCAAATACCAAAAATATCAAAAATGTCATTGTATTAAAGCTGCAAGCATGTCACATTTAGTGACAAGTTGTCCTTTGGTGGTGGATTGTGACATTTTAAGATCGTCGGTGGTCATCATGTTGGATATTTTGTACTCACTAAGCTGTAAACTTCCCCAAATCTCAATCTAAAATTCAATAACACAGTCCTCACTTGCCTTGTGGACAGTCTTTTGTCCTTCAAGCTTGTGTCTTCTACCAGAGGCCTGGGAGCTTGAGAGTTCCGCACAGTATTTTAACAGTTCTGAATGTGCTCTACTGGACAGAGAGCTCTGATATCGTTCCTGGAATCTGCTGGAGCCACTCTTCCAGTTTGGAGGTCACTGCCTCGATTGTTCCGATAACCTCGGGACCACTGTTGCCTTCACCTTCTACACCTTCTCTAGCTCTTCTCTCAGCCCATGCTCTTCTTCTCTTCTTTTTATGGCTTTGGGAATTTTTGTCTTCACAAGTTCAAGATTTTTGAAAGGAACACCTACATCTCAATGTTGTCGCTATGTGATATGACATTGGTGTCATCATATTAACTTAAGCATTTATACAAAGTTAGCCAGTGCAACTATTTTAGCCTGCGGAACACAGCTGATTTCACAGTGACAATGCCAGCTGTCTAAAAGAATGGTAACTTGTATTTGAGGATAACATCAAAATAATACTTTGGGTGTTGTTAGTATGCATTAAAACCCTGTATTCTTTTAATAGATCTGGATGGCGGTCTCTTTTACTGTAGGTGCTTCGCTAAAGTGGAAGTATGGCTGTCCTCTGTCTGAAAAAGTACGGTAGCATCATTTCCATATTGCCCTTTGTGAATCAACTGTCATTCCTTGGTGAAGTGCCTCGAACTTAAAGTACTTTGAATTGCGGCCAGTACTGCACCCAGTACTTCACCCAGTGCGTCCGGTGCTTTCAGTTTAGGAAACAAAAAGGTACTGTTGCATTTTCAGAATTTTGATCCAGAAGAGGTTTTCAGTTTCAGTTCTGGTGACTTCTCTAGCACTCATAAAATGTAGAGAGTTTTTTTTTAATTTTTTTTTGAGCTTTTTGCTTTATAAATTTTTTTCTAGCCTACATCCATCCATCCATCCATTTTCTTCCTCTTATTCAATTCGGGGTTACAGGGGGCTGGATCCTATCCCATCTGTCATAGGGCAAGTGGTGGAGTACACCCTGGACAGATTGCCAGTCTATTGCAGGGCTAACGATAGACAGGTGGGGTTAGCTGCTACAGCTGCTACTAATACTAATGATATTATTATTATTATTATTATTATTATTATTGTTCAAAAGTGTCTTGCCTGGTTCAATTCCAGGTTTGGACACAAGTCCCTCTCACAATGGAGGGTTGTGTCAGAAAGGGAATCTAGTGTAAAACCTCTGCCAAATTACAAATGTGAATTAATCCGCTGCGGTGACCCCCCTTTGGAGAATACAAGTGAGCAGCCTCTTAATGTAAGGCTTTACATTGATTAATTAATTGATTAATTTCCTCTAACCAATCAGCAACTGGTTGCCTTAATATCCTTGTCTACACCTATCCAATCAATGCATTCTGCAAAAACATACACAGACAACATGAGCTGTGCTATTACAGGGGTGGAGTGCTCGTGCCTGATCCTTTTCTGTTTAAAAGGTAGGTAAATAAATAAATAAATGGTAGGTGCCGTGTGATTGTTGTCAAAAAATCGCTGAGATGGATATTACTTGTTTACTAGATTGTTTTAATAGAGGGATTTAGTGCTTCAGTGGAAATGAATGAATAATAGTGTGTAGCAGAGGATTTACCAAGGCAGATATGAAACTGAAACACCTTCTTGCTTTTTGTCAGTTTGCCTGTTTTAATATGTCTTCATGATCAAAATGGAATACAAGGCTGAACCATGAATGGAAAATCCCCCAAGTTAATTTGCCAAATGGATGTGAAGAAGTCAATAGACACAAAACATGGAACCTTGAGATACATTCATCACCATATCATGTCTCAAAAGGAAAAGAGGAAGAAACACAGCTGGGAAATGAAAGCGATGTGCCTTTATTGACATTGTGGCTACTGTCAGTTATACAGCCGATATCAAGCCGAAAGGACTTTTAGTTCTTCCATGAGGAGGAAGTTTGTTCCTTCCAAGAAAATTTTATCACAAGGGCGCAAAGAACTCTCCCCAGATGTGAAGGAGAGCTACTGTAAATATGAAAGCTTTTTTAGCAACTTGATGGCAATTGAGGGTGGAGATGAGTCATTTAAAATGATTTAGAAATTACAGATTCATGAATTAAAATGGACGTGTCTGCCTTTGTTGTGCCAGCTGTCCTGGCCATCTAAAGTGGTTTTAGCAGAAACTGACTCCGGCCATACAGTATTTAAATGTGTGTGTGTTCCCAGGAAACACTCTGACGTGTCTGAATGCCAAGTGGTGCACACGCGCGCGGTCAACATAGAGAAAAAGAGAGCAATTTTTGGTATTGGTGTGAGTTTGATTTATATCAACAAGCCTCTAAAATAATCATTGTTCTTTCCGTTTCCCTAGCCTCTATGTTGAGCCTCTTCTTATTCAGAGCTCTGGGTTTGCGGCAGGAAAACACTCAGAGACATTTGCTTTGCAAACAGGGGTTACAGTGGCACCACAAAACACAGACATAAAAATACAAATTAAAAACACAAGCAGTGTAACAACATACACAAGTGATGAGAGCTGACAGGAGGATGTAATGGAAAAAAAAAAGTTTGCATGTCTGCTGCTTATCATGAATGTGAGCTGTGAACTCTTGTTGTTTCCCTCTGTGCCTTTTTAAAATCTCATTTATATTACATATGATTTATTCATTCCGTTTACTCTGTGCTTACACAGGCTCTGCTTGTTTTTGATGCTATTATGTATGGTTATTTCATCCTAATTTTGGTGTTATTTTCATCTCATGTCAACACATTTTCACCTCCAACTCGTCACGTACTGAGACTTAGTCAGGGTCCCTTATTGTCATGCAGAAAGTGGAGCTCTAAAACAGCATGTTGCTTTGTGAGGAAGACCTGGAACTCACAGAAGTCTGCAGTAGTTGACAACCAAGTTGGCACTTGGGCAAACTGGACTTTCAAACAATACATGACTTTTCCTTTTGACTTGTTTTCAGTGACTTTCTCATTAGTTTAACTGCTTGTTTTTGTTTTTGGTTACTTCACCTATTCTAAAACTACAAGTGAGAAGGCAAATAAAAAAAAAAATCAGCATACCTAAATTACTGGTAGTTGCACTGGGACAAAATACTTTCTGAAAACAATTGAG
>VUQH01059745.1:8947-27020 GCA_015106775.1 Etroplus canarensis | reverse complement strand
GAAGAAATGGACAGCATGTGAGTTAAATATGAGTGTCACTGCAAAGGGTCTGAATACTTATGACCATGTGATATTTCAGTTTTTCTTTTTTCAATAAATTTGCAAAAATTTCTACATTTCTGTTTTTTTCTGTCAAGATGGGGTGCTGAGTGTACATTAATGAGAAATAAAATGAACTTTTTTGATTTTGGCAAATGGCTGCAATGACACAAAGAGTGAAAAATTTAAAGGGGTCTGAACACTTTCCATACCCACTATCTACATAAGGTCTGCATCTGGACCTCATCTGTCATAAATATTGCCAGACGTCTGTATGATGGAGAAATGAGTCTTTGAATAAGGAAAACCAGTGTGCTGACATGGCTATACATCAGTGTCATCTTAAAGTAGTCTCCAGTGACTGGGTAAAATCGAATCCCCTCCCCTGCTGACATTGGTAAGAGTGTTAGTGTTTTGTTTCTGCTGCAAACAAAACGTGGTGCCATAGTTACCGAATGAAACCAAAGGTTATCCAGAATTTGAAAATGACTCAATTAAAGCTGCAGATTGTGACTGGAGAAAATCACTTTTCTCCATGATCTCATGTGCTGCCAGGCAGTCAAAAGCCAGGGACTGTGGAAGCAGTGAATGCTGTTAGTGGGACTGCAGTTTATCTTTTATAATGTCAAATTATTACAGTCATGAAGAAGAAAGTACAGGCTTTTTCAAATCTAGGTTTTACCTATCAGGATATAATAAAAAAAAGATCATCTAGTCCTTACCAGGTTCTAAAATTACTTTAATACAACCTGTGGTAACAACAGCTCATGACATATTGCACAGTGTCATTATTTGTGTGAAAAAAATGAAGCACAATGGAGTAACTGTGTAAAAAAACTAACAAACTAATTTTTTTCTGTATGAATTGAAGTCAGCCCTCTTGAGGTCCCACCACAGCATTTTAATCATGTGGAGGTCTGGGCCATTGCAGCACCTTGATGCTTCTCTTTTTCAGCCATTCTGTTGTAGATTTGCTGGTGTTGTTTTAGCCAAGCTTTAGCTGTCGGACAGGTGGTGTCACATTTGACTCTGGAACACTTTGGTATACAGAGGAGTTCATGGTGGACTCAGTGGCTGCAAGGTGCCCAGGCCCTGTGGCTGCCAACCAAGCCCAAATCATCACTTCTCCACCGCTGTGCCTGACACTTGGTATGAGGTGTTTTTGCTCACATGCTGTGTTTGGTTTCCACTGCTGGCATTGTGCATCGTGGCCAAACAGCTCCACTTTGGTGTCTTCTGACCAAAGGACATTGTTACAGATTTCCGTGGCAGCATGGTGGCGCGATGGTTAAGCCGGCCAGCTTAGACCCCTCTGTGTGGAGTTTGCATGTTCTCCCCGTGCTTGCGTGAGTTCTCTCTGGGTGCTCTGGCTTCCTCCCGCAGTCCAAAGACACGCAAAGGGGGTTAGGTTAATTCATGATTCTAAATTGATCGTCTCTCTGTGTTGGCTCTGCGACAGACTGGCGACCTGTCCAGTGTGTACCCCGTCTTTCTCCCTGTGATGGCTGTGATAGGCTCCAGCACCCTGAGTTGGATAAGTGGAAGAAGATGAATGAATGAATATTTAGATGCAACTTTGTAAATCTCTGTAAGTCATGCCACCGTGTTCTTTTCAGAGAGGAGAAGCGTTCTCCTGGCCACCCTTCCAAACAAGTGAAACTTATTCAGGTTTTTGTTACTGTGCTCTCATGAACTTTAATATTTACCATGCTAACTGAGGCCTGTAAAGTCTGAGACGTAGCTCTGTTTTTTTTGTAATCTTTCTGAGCATTGGGTGAATTTTCAGGGATGTCAACTCCTGGGAAGATCGTGGCATTTTGTTGATACACACCTGGACACTCCAGAGAAGCAAACTGCCAAAACTTCTGCTGTTATAGAGGTGGTAGCACTGGCTGATCCATTAATCGCTTACATTTGATTACCAGCACCTGGCTTCTGATTACCCTCTTAATTCCTATGGAAGCTGCAAGGGTGTCGTTTGTTTTCACAGGATGGAGTAGAGCCCTGCGATATAGAACAGATGAATGCAGCCTCCGTCACATCATCCGTTGGTTTTAGGCTCTGGAGTTTTGAAGCCTTCAGCTTCAAAGGCTGCCGTTTGGTTTTTACTTTTTTTTTGTAGCTCTTTTGATATTTTTTTTTATTTTAATGGCAGGGTAAGATGTGTGAAAGTCTTAACTCAGTCAAATCAGATCAAATGTGTTGTTACTACATCTTGATTAATCGGTGCATATTTGTGGTTATCTTTGCATACACAGATTTGACCTTTAATTGTTTTTTTTTTAGTCAGATAACCAAAACATTTTCTGATGCGGGTGGTATGAATAAAGGAAAATCATGTGAATTACATTCTTAAACTGAACTGTTTTTGGTGGTTGAATGATGGCAGTCACGTCAGCCTGAACACGCTGTTTAAAGGCAGCATTTGGTGATGGAACCAAACGTTGTCAAATTTTTTCTGAGTGTAATGATAAGAGTTAGAACCAGCTGATTTTGTCAGTCATTGACAAATGACATGGTTGTAACCTTAGCGAAAACAAAAGGGGAAATCAAGTCAGACAAACGATGTAGAGGATAATCTTATCTGTGTCCTCACACAGGTCGACCCTGCTTGCAGAAACGAGCTAAATTTCTCCCAGATGTTTTAGAAACGATCGATGATCTGGCTCTGGAAAAGTTTTTGGCTCTAGTTTGTTGCAACATCTGATTTTCTGATTTTTCTGTCCAAATATTTGCAAAAAACTGCAGTGAGCTCATTTTAATAATTAAATTTGAACTTTACACGATGTAGCTGTGTCTAATCCAAACTGGCAATAATGACATAAAACTGAGCTTGAATAGAAAGGTAACATTCTTTTGTTATTTCCTCCTTTCTGCCCACAGGGAAATTACTCACAGTCCTGCTGTCTTCCTTCTTTTTTATCATCCCTGCTAAAGACTTTATTGGATTTGTCACTTGACAAAACTGACCAGGGATCCTATGCTTACAGTGCACAAGATTATTAAAAAGTCCCAGAGTCTGCCAGGAGTCTCTAGCTCTGCTTGTCTCATTAGCATTAGGACTGTAACCCAAAACTGAGCAGGGAACTGGAGGGCAGCGTGCCATGTAGCACACGCATAAGAAATCCCACACACACACACAAACGCACAAGCTGGCGTCCAAACACAGCTGCTCACGATCAGATGCACAGTCGAGGTCATGCTGTTTGTTTAAGTGTGCGTATCGGCCCTTTGAAGTATGCTCTCATACGTCTTAATCATTTGTCCTTCAGGCTTTGACACAGTCGCTGAGCTTGAACGCCGGGGCACGTGCTCTGAAAGCGCACAAGCTCTAACAGCGTAAACCGAGCGGAGCTCGAAAGAAAACTCCTGTCTCAGCTGTCCGCACTCATTAAACACTTACCTAGAGTTTGTTATGTAAGTGTGAGAAAATGATGTGCATCTCAAGAAGGAGAAAACTGAGTTGTAATGGAGGAGCTGTGACTTTAGAAATGATCCGAAATCTCTTTTTGTACACTTTTAATTACATTACAATTACTTGTTCAGTGGTGATCAGGTTTCAGCCTCTCTTACCTTGGCCATGTCTCTGAGCACTGAACACCTTGTACTTCTGGACACTCCAGGTAGGTTGCAGTTCTGAAATATGACAGCACTGGAGGATAATGGCTTCTTCTCATTTCTCTTTTTCTCTCAACTTCTTTCCTGTGACCCTTTTGAGTATCTGCAACAAAATGTTTGATGGTTCTGTGGTCACGTCCTAATATTTTGGCAATTTGAAGAGTGCTGCATCCCTCTGAAAGATGTTTTATAGTTTTTGACTTTTCAGAGTCTGTTAGATCTCTTTTCTTGCCCGGTTTGCCTGAGGAAAAGAAGCTGCCTAATCATTGTGCACACCTGATACAGGGTGGTGATCTCCTTAGGCCTCCACCTCCTTCATTACACAAATGCACATCACTTGGTATGCTTAAATCCAATAGGCATTCAAGTTTATACAGCTTAGAGTTGGAAAGTATGCATAAAAATGACCATAAGGTCAAAATATTGACTTGCCTAATAATTGTGCTCGCAGTGTACATGAACTGGCTCTGCTGTTCCAACATTTTTACAAGGGACTTTATTTTGAAAAATCACCCTGTTCTCCATCTCCTTCAACTCTCCTTAGCTGAGTACCAACACTGAAAGCAGAAGGAAACTGCTGACTGACCCTCGCAAGTGCTTAAAAAAAATAAAAACTTCCATCTTCTGTAAATCTGAGGATTTATTAAGAAAATCCAGAACGTCCACGTTTCACGGCTGTGTTTTTGCAGCTCCTAGAATCAGCAGAGAACAAATCAACCTGGGAAAAATTTTCACTGGTGTATCAGGTAGATTGTCAGACAAAAACCAGACTGCCTTTTAATTCACACATACGGCACATCCTCAAACACTTACAGAGAAATTCATGTTGAACAGCGGCAGCTCAGTCCCACTAGGCTGAGCTGGATCATGTTAAACCTTAAAAAAAAAAGTACAACTTATTTACAGAAATAAACAAAATTACTAAAATTACAGAGTGAAATGCATTTTGTGCCACAGAACCCCAAGAATCCCACATGTTCTTACTTTGCATCCAGTTATTGTCTTATTTGCGCCTGTTTGCACGAGAGGTAGGACAACATATAGACACATCGGTATCAAATTGTGTGCTTTTGAATACTAGATATTATTCTAGTATTCTATTTCCCACCTCTAGTTTGCGCAAATTGCAAGCTGGTTTTGCATCTTGTGCATTCTTGGGGTTTCTGGGGTTCAATACAGCAGCATAACTCGCTCGAGTACATTAAAACTGATACACTGCAACTTTGGTGGAACTCCCTGAAAAGGATTGTTACATTTTCAGTATCTGGCCACAGATGTTTGTGCTACGTTTGATGAGACTAGTGGACGCCGGCACAGAATTCAAGGGATTGGAGTTTCCTGGATGTTCACCGCAGTGACACAGGTTCAGTTCGCGCCGTGCTGCACGTGGCACCGCCGCTCAAATGTTAAATAGAATAAATGAAAAATAAGAAAGACAAACCTTAAAGAATGTTCAGATTCTGTTTTTGAGGCTTCCGGGTCCCCCGGGCCAGCTCTGCTGGAGCATAAGGACTCCTCAGCAAAAGGTGATCATCTGCTGATCCACACGAGGCAGGACAGCGATTATGCGTCTCTGCTCTGCACATTATTTTTCCTGTTACATTCTTTGCGCTGGAGTTAAAAAAACCAAACCCTCTGACATGTTTTGTTACTGTTCCGAGAGACCAGAGGTTCGTTCATCTGCTGCTCAACTCTTGTGGAAACATTTTCGTCGTCCGAAGGAGACACGAGCCGCGTGTTAAGCCAGGCTCCTCTGCCGGGGCTTGATCCTCAGATACAGCTGGGAATAAAAGATACAAAGTTTCTCATTAAAACACCATTAAGATAACATTAAACGGTCTTAAGACTGTTGAGTAACAGGATTCTCAGAGCTGTTTTTAAACCTGATTAAAACATGAGATTTAGGCATAACTGGAAGTAACAGCAGGCTGACTCTGGCGGGGTGGACGGTTCAATTCCCTGCACAGCAGAACATCATAATGTCTCATCTTTTGACGCAGACTTGAAGCAGCATATAATTTTTTTTTTATAATTACAAAATGTTCATTCATAAAGAAATGATGTGTTTCTGTTATTTCTCTGTGTTGTGATTTTAAACACTCTTGGTCTGGCAGACTGGGAAAATCTACGTCGCTACACTGGAAAGGAGAGTCCGTCCATTAGTTGAAACGCAGATGCTTTGGGAGCGAGGGCTATCCAGTCCCTGAACAAGGAAGTGAGAGCTTGGTTTGCATTGCCAGCATTAAGGTCACGCTAGTTTCTGGTGGCTGTTGGACACCTCCAGGGCGGCCCTTTGTCGCCATTGGTCGTAACTTTTGTGGACAGAATCTCTAGGTGCAGCTAAGGCGCCGAGGGTGTCAGATTTGGTGGTCTCAGGATCTCATTTCTGCTTTTGTTGCAGACGATATGGTTCTGCTGGATTGTTTACGAGCGAGGAAAGGAAGGCGCAGGAGCTTGGCAGATTGGCACTGCAGACGCCACATCAGTCTGTCCTGGTGAAGAGAGAGCTGAGCGTTAAAGCAAAGGTCTGGGTCACGAGGTCTGGGTAGTGACCGAAAGAAAGATCACAGATAAAGTGTGAAAATTAGCTTCCTATGAAGGGTATCCAGGCTCAGCCTTAGAGATCTGGTGGGGAGCTTGGTCTTTTAGGAGGGGCTTAGAGTAGAGCTACTATTCCTCCACATCCAAAGGAGCCAGCTGAGGTGGTTCAGGCATCTGACCAGGATGCCTCATGGACACCTCCCAGGTGAGGCATGTCCAACCCTGGGGTGGACCGAGGACACGCTGGAGAGATTAAACCCCTCTACTAGCTTGGGAACATCTCAGTGTCCCCCCAGAAGAGCTCGAGGAGGTGGCCAAGGAGAGGGAGGTCTGGTCATCTCTGCTTAGACCACTGCCCGTGTCACCCATGTCAGAAGACGGATGGATAGTTTTAAATGCTGGTTTTATTGTTCCTTAAACTCAGAAATGTCATCATTTCCTTGTGAGTAGCTTCAGTCTAAATAAGGTCTACATACAGCCCTTTAGCTGTTGAAAACAAAATTTGGCATGACCAGCTCACCCCCAGAAGGTTTCGGGGGATGTACCCCTCGCGGTCACCACATCGTGCCCACCACCACTCAGTTTCCACTTCATTGTCCCGTCTCAGCACCGTCATGCAGTCACCCTCGCTGAAGCCAAGCTCATCATCACTCTGAGGCTCGTAGTCCCACAGGGCATACACCACACCGCGGTTCATCACGCCCATCTTCTCCTGAACACCTAAAAACACACAGGTGGGTTTCAGGTTGAAAGAATTATTGTCCATGATTCTTTTACATTAGCATTAAAGAAAAACCTCCTTGGGACCCATGGAAGCTGCTATAGGTCTGTGGTTTTACCAAACTACTACCCAAACTAGTCAAGTCCTTAGTTACTTGAAGTCTCTTATTCAATCCTTTAACAAGTAAAAGACAAATGAAACTCCCTCAATGCATCTGAAACAAACCTCAAAGTGAACCCCAGTCTGAGACCAAGTGAAACTTAAAAAATTTCCCAAACTAACTCCAGTTTAAACCTCCCATGGAATTTGAGGAACTAGAACCAATTCATCATTTTTTTTCTCTTAGAACAAACAGAAACTGGTCTAACACCTCTATTCTTACTCCCTTTGATCCATTTAATCACTTCAAACAAAACCTCTATAAAATATCCTAATGATGGCTAAAATCCCTTTGTGGCAACAAAAAATCCTTACTATGAAACCTCCTCACAGACCTTTGAAACATCTCGATAGATTTTGTGTCAGAACCTACTTAAAAACCATAACTGAATCTATTAAAGACCATAAAAGATTTCAAAAACTATCACCATGTTGTTGTGAGAGTCCCCTGAAGGCTCCCTACATCTCCACAGGGCACCCTGGAACCTCCCAAAAACCTCTAAGGTTTCCTGAAGGATTCTGTAAAACTTTTCCAAAATTCATTCACTTCCCTAACAGAACTGACCTTCACCAATCCTCTTCAAACCTATGCAACAACCATCAGAACTTTGAAACCTCAAAACTTTCAAAGGAAATCTTGAAAATCTTGTAACCACCGCAGGAACCCAACTTACAGCTGTAAAACTTCCTCTTGCTGCCATAGAACTGCATCAACTCCTTTAAAGAGTTCCAAAATTCTTCTTGGGAGCAACAAAATCCTCATGGCCTGTGAGGCTTGGTCTTCCTGAACTCCCTCAAGAACCTTCAATCCATTCAGTGGATCGAGAAACCTCTCCATCGACTACCCCCAGCCTCCTGGGGGTCTTGTTCCAGTTAACGTGCTACCCAGCAGTGCACGTGTTGTCTTACCGTAGAGGAACTGGGAGCACTGGGTGTAGCCCTCTTCCATCTCTTCACACTTGTCAGCAGCTGTCTGCATGTCACTGTATGTGGTGGCGAATACAGCTGCCCCAGACTCCACCAGGAACTTACAGACCTGAACGTTGTTACAGGAGGCAGCGCAGTGCAGGGGCGTCCTGGAAATGAGGAGAGAGGAGTGCGAATGGTTAATCGGGACTGACTCACAGTGGGAGTATCATCTTGCTACACACTCACCACCCGTCACTGTCGGCAGCATTAACGTTGACGCCAAACTGAACCAAAAACTTGACAATCTCAGTGTGGCCGGCACAGACGGCGTTGTGCAGAGCTGTGATGCCCTCATCATTCGGCATACTGGGGTCGTCCACCTGCAAGGCACGCACGATCACGTATTGACTGTATACCCCGAGCGAAATTATATTTCTGGAGTTTCGCAAGCACGGCTCTTCCTAATGGATCTACAGAGTAAGAATATAGACTCACATCGTAGATAACCCTCTGGACAAGGTCGTACTCGCCCTCCAGAGATGAGTCCAGTAGCAGAGCCAGAGGGTTGAACTTGACGCGCATATTGTGGTCAGTCCGCTCTGAGCCGGCTTTACGGAGGATCGACCTCTTCCCCTAAGAGAAAGAGCAGAAGAACAGTAATGAAAGCAAGCTGTGGTTTTTTTTTTTGCTGTGTTTTAGATGATCAGAAGATATGTTACTATCACCTAACTCACCGGCGGCACTGTGACCTGTCCGGTGACCTCCGGTGGCTGCAGGTTAACTACATCATCTCCCTGCTCCACCTCCCCGCAGCTGGGGTAAGGTGGAGGTGGGTAAGGGGGGAACTCCTCAAGAAACGGTTCCTGTTTTGCTGAGGTTGGCAGGCATACCTCTTGTTCCTCCTCCTCCTTGTCTTCCAGTTGGGCGGACAGGGAGCGGCAGGAAGTGGTGTCAGAGATGGGTGAGCGGAGGGGTAGTGGGGGCGGAGTCAGGCTTTCCTCAGGGCTGTCAGCAAGAGGCTGGTTGAAGCCAGTTCCACTGTTATCTTTGACCTCAGCCGCTACGTCTCCAACATCCGTCCTGTCCTCATTACCCGTTGGCTGAAGATAAGTCCCTGCTGGACCGAGCGTTTCCATGGGGATGGTTTCCATGGCAGCCAGCGTGGTCTTCTGGTAGAGCAGCTTCTGAATGTTGGGTCCTCCCGGGCCTTCGGGCTCTGTGATGGAGCTGCGTTTCTTCAGGGGCCGGGGTGCATGGTGCAGCCGTTTGCGCAGGGTCTCCAAGTCGGCATCGCTGGGGTTCCTGTGAGGGTTTGATAGGAAGGGGAGGAGCTTGGTGGGGCTAAGCGGGCGAGGGGTGGAGCGTTCCGCTGGGTCTCCTCCGACACCTTCGCTGTTACCTGGGCAGCTGTTATCAGCCTCACTTCCATCGGGTGCACAAAACCCAGAATTCAGGGCAGTGTTTTCTGAACTTGCCGACTGCTGCCCACTGCTGGCTGGGAGGACTGGTTTCCCATACACTGAGGAAGGACACAGTGAATAGAGTCAGCAGAAGCTTTCCACAGGAAGCTTTATATGACCTCTAGAAAAACAAAATCGCAAATTATATCATTGCCTAAAGTAGGTTTTTAGATTGTTCCACATGTAGCAGTTTGTCCTTCGACCCCCAAAAGGGATGAAAAACCGGAATGTCAATGATGTAGTAGCTCATCTGGCTTACGATCCGTCACAGTTCACAGATTATTGTAATGTGTGAAATGCAAAAAGAAAATGATAACTTCTATTGTACACTGCTTGGCTACATTACACAAACTAAAGACAAGAAAAATCCACTGAGAAGTCAGGGAGGCTCACAAACAGCCATATCGTATCATGGCTACATGGTCATAAAAAGCATGAAAATATCTGAACGCATCAACGTGTCAAAACACTGACCATATTACTGATGTTAGCCTAATGGTGATAGGAAGGCATGGTTGGTTTATGCCTTCCTATTGTGGGAGTCAACCATTTGGACCACTTCCTCCATGATCATGACCAATAATATCATGATCATCGCCTGGATCATCAACTGGATGCAACATATGCAGCAAAGTGATATTTCAAAATATCACAGCGCTATTAGCAGTAGGTCTACCATCTAAAAGAATATACCAGATGGACATGGCCATCTTAACCTCGCCTCATAGAAATAGTAAAAGAAATAGCAACAGTGAAACGCTGCAAAGTGACCATCAAGATTTCCACTTGTAAAAATGGGAAGTTATGCTGATCGTGATGACAAACAGGTTATTGCCCTATTATTGCCCACCAGGTCCTATGCCATGGCATTAGTTCTTGACCAGCTCTAACTTAGGAGAAGTGACTCTTTTAAAAATTTAAAAGTGCCCGTGAAACAACAAATATGACCTTGAGACTTTCAGTGAAGACCCGTTGGTCACTGCATGCAAGTAGTACTTAAAATCTAACCAATGCTGTAGGAGGAGTAGCGATTCTTGTGCCTTGCTGACAGATGGACTACAGACCATGGTAAACCATGGTGAGACATTAGCTCATCTGTCCTTCCGCCCAAAACACCCTTTACTACATAAAAACTGTTCCAGTTTTTCACTTTGAAACCGGCACACGGTAAAATGCAGTCCAGATCTTAACAGAACTGTTGGTGTTTTAACTTAACTAACTTCAGTAACTCCTTTTAGAGTGAAGTAACTTTTATGAAGACTATAATTTTGGATTGCATTTTAGTACGTGCAAATTATATACCAGATGAACATAACCATCGTAACCTCACCCAATAAGTTGTGGACTATTCTTTTATAGCCTTGAGTCTGCCATTTTAATTTTGTGAAAAAATGCAACCAGCAAGGGGTGGATCTGACATCACTGACTGGTCAGCGTGGTCCACTTTGAAGTCAGGTGGGTCTAACTGACAAACCGAGGAAACTTTGCACCCAAAAACTCTTCTCCAAAGTGTTCAGTGAGGTCACAGAGCGAGGGAGCCAAAAGCTCATTCTCCCAGAGACTTCTATACAACCGGACTTGTTTTTTTGAACAAGAGGTGTCGCCCCCTGCTGTTCATCAGAAAGAATGCAAGTTTAAGGCAAATCTGCATTCACGTTTCAGATGTAATATCTACATCCAGCTTTTATAGACAGCATATTATCTCTACAAATGCTAATATACCCTGATCAGACTCCAATAACCATAAATAATTTTGGTCTGACATCATCACCTCATTAGCAAAGCACATTACATGTAATGTTTGTGCTACATTCTTTTACATTCTTTCTACAGTTTTGACAATTTGACTAAAACAAGTCTTTTTGTTAAAAGTCAAGCAGACTTCAGTTTTTATGTGATAAACACAACTATCAATAGGGCTAACAGCAACAGTAGTATTAATTTAATTCAGTTTTATTTATATAGCACCAATTCACAAAAAAAGTCACCTCAAGGCGCTTTACACTGTAAGGTAAAGACCCTACAGTATTAACTACTAGCACAGAGGCTGCTTTTTCACCTCGGGGCTGGCTGCGGGGTAATGTGCCCTGGCCACTGGATTGGTAGCCCTTTCCCGGCGTAGCCTGCTGGGTGTACATCGAGTAGATTGATGAAGCCGCCAGGGTCTGAGGCTTCTGCAGCACAGGAGGAGGACCATCAGATAGGTCAGGGGTATAGGGTCGCACAGCTGCAGCGGGAGGACTCTCCTGCTTATTTGGCAGAGGGAGGGTGTTGCTGTGGCTGGAGAGAATTCCCGGAGCCCTGAGGAGACCCCCGACTGGCTTCACCTTACCGGGGAAGGTCCCAGTGCTATACGGAGGTTTGGAGAAAGTTGATGTGCCAGAAGAGGAGAACGGTTTAGGCTTAATGGGAACTGGTGGAGGTGCTGTGAACTTGGACAGACTTTTGCTTGAGGCCTAAAAGTGAAGCAGAGCAAAGATGGAAACGGAGCGTTATACCCACAGATGATGCCACAACTGGTAAAGACAAAAAAGGAAGCAATCACATACTGTATCTGTGAAAAGATATCTGAAAACAGATGAAATGTAGTATAGCTTTAAATAACAGTTTCAACAACTAAAAAGCAGTTTGAGAAAATGCAGCATTTTATTATGGACCAGAACAAACATGAAAACATCACTACAAAACTCTGTGTGTCTGTTTGGCACTATATGCTATATGGATAAAAGTACTGGACCAGACTTAACTGAATTCAGGTGTTTCACTCAGTCACATTACTACAGGTGTTTTAAATCCAACATCTAGCCATGCAGTCTGTCTTTAAAAAAAACTTTATGAACAAGTCAGTTTATAAAATTTCTTCCCTCTTAGATATTCCAACATCAACGGTGCGGCTGTGGCTGAGAAGGCAGAGTGGGTCATCTGCCAACGGGAAGGTTGGTGGTTCAATCCTTGGCTTCTCCAGTCTGCATGCCGAAGAGTTCTTGGGTGTAAGACTGAACCCCAAATTGTTCCCAATGTATCAGTCGGAGTGTGAATGTGCACGTGATGTGTGTTAAATGCATTTAAAGGCATAGAATAAAGCGCTGTATGAATGGGTGAAAGAGGCTTCCAGTAAAAAGCACTTTGAGTGCTCAGTTAGAGAAGAAAAATGCTATGTAAGCAGCAGTCCATTTACCTTAATTTTAAGTTGTATGATTGCAAAGTGTGTAAAAGTCACCACCACTCTGCTGCCTCAATAGCTGCAGTTTCAAACCTCCTGTCACATTAACATCAGCACAAAAACTGCGTACCAGGAGCTTCATGACTGAGCAGCCGAATGCAAACCTTACATCAGCAACCACAATGCCAAGCGTTGGATGGAGTAGTGTAAAGGATGCTACCACTGCACTCTGGAGCAGTGGAAAAGTGCTCTGCAGAGTAATCAATTACACTTCTCTATTTGGCAGACTGATGGATGAGTCAGGGTTTGGTGAAGCCCAGGAGAAAGTTGTCAGCTGTACAGTTTGGTGGAGAAGGGATAAATCTGTGTGTGTGTGTGGGGGGGGGGGTCTCTGGGGTTGGCTTGGGAACCTTAGTTCCATTGAAGAGAAATCTTAATGCTTTAGCTTACCAAAACATTTTGAACAATTCTTTTCTGTTCCAGCATGACTTTGCTGTATTTCACAAAGCAAGGTCCACAAAAGCATGGCTGGATGGGTTTGATGAGGAAAAACTTGACTGGCCCTCACAGAGCCCTGACCTCTCCTCCATCCAACACCTTTAGGATTAACTAGAATGGCGACTGTAAGCCAGGCCTTCTCATCCAGCATCAGTGTCTGACCTTACAAATGCTCCTCTGAATGAATAGCCAAAAATTCCCACAGATACACTCCAAGATCTTGTAGAAAGCCTTGCCAGAAGAGTGGAAGCTGTTATGGTTGTAATGCCTACGGATTTAGAATGTGATGTCATAAAAGCTCCTGAAGGGGTAATGTGTAGGTTATGTTCGTATGGTGTGTCCAAGCCTGTGGAATACCTGATTGTCCCTGAGCAGGTTCTCAGTGGAGCGATTAGTTCGTGAGGGGACAGGAGGTGGGACATCAGATCTAGAGAGGCCCTTCAGGTCTGTGGCAGCCTCACCACCTACAAGAGAGAAAGTAACTCCAAAATCTACTTTATGTGACTTTCTATCTACTGCAACTCATTCCTTCTCAGGTTGATTTCTTGAAATACAGCTGCTCATGCGTGCACAGCTTTCTGTGAGTGGAGACCATCTTTAAACTGGGCATTCATTCGGTGTCAGAACGAATCACCAGTTCTGCCTGTGGATGTGTCAGAGTGAGAATTTAACTTCATATAATTCATTTCAATTCAGTATTTTTTATATAGCACTAATTCACAACATAAGTCACCTCAAGGTGCTTCACACTGTAAGGTAAAGACCATATTATTAGAGAGAAAACCCCAACAATCAGACAATCCCCTAAGAGCAAGCACTTGGCGACTGTGGGAAGGAAGAACTCCCTTTTAACAGGAAGAGGCCTCTGGCGGGACCAGGCTCAGGCTATTAAAGGCAAATAAAGATTAGACCCCATTTGTTCAAAGAATAAACCAGAAACAACTCACCTGCGTCATGGGAGCTGAGGCTGGACATGCGAGGCAGGGTGGAGGCGTGCCCGTAACCCCCACTGGATTCAGAAAATGGGCTGCCCCAGTCAAAAAGTTTGCTTGCCTTTGAGGTGCTGAAACCTGTTACAGGCAGAGAAACTTGCATCAAATGCACTTTAGGTATAAACACAAAGACAGAAGTAACTGACTAAGATTCAAATGATGTTTTAATTTGCCAGCACAATCTCCAAGACGTGGAAAAGTATACTTCTTAAAGCGCATGAACTGAAGGTAGAAATGTGTACCCGAGGCTGGCTTTACTGGTCTGGGGGGTGGCTTCAGGGACGAGTCAGGCATTGGTAGGGTGGCAGTACCATCTGGGTACGCCGGCTTGACCAGAATCTCCTGGCGGGGCGGCACCGGCGGCCCCTGAGAACTTGATGTGGAGGATGACTGGATGTATGGCCCCACTGCTGCCACTCTGGAGCCCACACCATGTTGAGGGGCCACGCTGTCTGAAGTCACCTGAAATTAACAGAAATATTTGCAGCCTTCTTGGTCAGTGTTTAACACCATATCAGCTGGTAGCGTCGCCTTGTACATTAAATAAACAACAACTGTTTGAGACCAAAACAAAAAGAAATAACCAGAGGTGGTAGAACGCGAGCTACTTTCAGGTCACATTTTTTCTTTTTTATATACAGTACTGTGCAAAAATCTTGAGCCAGCCTTCATTTTGGAACATAAATGGACATACAGTAAATAAGGCCAAAAAAGAAGTTTGTGCAATTGTTATGAGCACCTTTTTTTCTTCAGTACAGCCTGAATTCTCTTCAGGAATAGTTCTCCAGGCTTCATGAAGGACATGCCTTCATTCTTTTGTTCCATTCTCTGTTAAGATGATCCCACATTACTTCAGTAACATTGACATCTGTGGGGTCCATGACTGGCAGTTTTCCACTGTGCGTTTTTCTATCCAGAGAGGCTTTTACTCCATTGGCAGTGTGTTTAGGATCACAGTCATGCTCATAAATTAAGGTATTCACAATCAGATGCTTTCCAGTTGGGATTGCACGGTGGATCAAAGTCTGATGGTACTTTAACTCCATCGAGTTTGACAAGACCCCCAACACCTCAGCTGAAATGCAGCACCAAACCACGACACCGTGTTTTACAGATAGCTGTAGACTTTCACCGTTGTACCTGTCTCCTGACCTCCTTCATACATACTATGCAAGAATTTCAAATTTGGATGCTTCACTCCTGTTGCCACTCAGTTTTAGGGTCCAGTCCTTGTGTGATTTGGCGTATCTCAGCCTTTTCTCCCTGTTTCCCTTCCTTAAGAATGGAGCACTGCACTGAGACCATTTCTGATGAGGCTTCAATGACCAGTAGATGGACCAACTGAAGAGCCAGATAGATCTCTCAGGTCCTGTAGCAGGTCGTTGCTGGATTTTTCCCTTATTTCTTAAGGACATGACTTTCAGACACTTCTTTTGTCGTCCACTTTTCCAGTTTCCTCATATTTTTCTAAGGACAAACAAATTACTGTTTTACGTCTGTCAAACTGTGTCATCTTTGGCATTTTTAATGGACTGAATAAAAGAAACGGGAATAAATTACGTGTTTTTGCAACAGGCTTCTAATAACAAAGTGCCTAAAGATGCAATTTAAAAATTGGTTCTTTGCAAAGTTGTCTGTTATGTGTAGACACAACACAGGTCCTTGTGTTAGGAGCCTTTTTATGCTTGACTGACTCATAGGTGAGGGTTCAAAACATTCCTGTGAAAATGGTCAGGTACAAGGACTGGACTGAAAAAGCGGCCAGTGTCAAAATAAAGCCCTTCATAAAGCCTGGAGAACTATTGCTGAAGGACACTTTTTTAAAAAAAATGACAAGAAAGTCTGGCTCCTTAGAAGCAAACTATGAAGAAATGAGGGGTGGCTCGAGACTTTTGTGTCATACTGTAAACTCACCGGCTGGTTCTCATTCTGCTGCAGAGCGGCCTTTTTCTTCCACAGCCGTTGCCGGAGCTCAGCCAACCGACGGTCCATGGCGGCCACCTCCAGGTTCCTCTTGTTCAGGCTCTCTCTCTGCTGCTGCAGCCTGGCACTCTGATCCTGATTCAGCTTGTTCCTTAGCTGGGTGGGAGGCAGGCAGGGGGTCAGTCGTCCAAAGCATGAACATATGATGGAAAAGCAGCAGAGGCAATATAATCTAAAAATGACTGGACGCAATTTTAGATACCTGGGTGTTTAAACCTACATTAAATTTAATACCTTGATAAATGAAAGCAGTTGTTTTAATCTGGTGGTAGTGAGTGCCTGGCAGAGGCATCTACAGCCTGCCACCAAAGTACTGCCTACAGCAGCCATGCAAACAAGGCTTCTGTAAGTTAATATTCCATTTTTAGATATTGGATTTTTTAAATAAGATCTAGGAACTTTGTACAGGAAACTAATCCAGTACCTTTCAAAACATAAAAAACTGCAAAAGCATCAAAGAAACAGCATTAATACTATAAAACTTAGATTGCCTAGCTAGCAGAGCCTGTCTGCTGTGCTCAAAATAAGTGGCAACCTCCGAGGCTGAAAATGGAGCCAAATGCTAAGGGTAGCAGTTCCTCCTCTACATGCCTGTTCCAGAAGTGAGTCGTTCCCCACAGACTGCCGTAACAACATGCCCAACTCTATACCAGGAGTAAATATACTGGGTTGCCAAAGTATTTACCCCCTTGGCGTTTTCCCTTTTTTTTGCGTTGCAACCTTTGAGTTAAATTTATTTTGTGGGATTTATGTAATGGGCCTACACAAAATAGACCAAATTGGTGCAGTGAAATTTAAAAAAACATTTCAAAAATATCTCATAAATAAAAATCCAAAAAGTGGTGTGCATGTATGTGTTTGCCCCCTTTGCTATGAAGCCCCTAAGTGAGATCTGATGCTACCAATTACATTTAGAAGTCACATAATTATTTAAATAATGTCCACCTGTGTACAATCTAAGTGTTACATGATCTAAATATAAATACACCTGTTCTGAAAGGCCCCAGAGTCTGCAACACCACTAATCAAGAGGCTCCACCAAGCAAGTCACATCATGAAGTCCAAGGAGCTGTCCAAACAGGTCAGGGACAAAGATGTGGAGAAGAACAAATCAGGGTTGGGTTATAAAAAAAAGATCACAAACTTTTAATAACAACATGGCACCACAACAAATCTGCCTAGAGAGGGCCATCCTTTACCAAGCTCTGCAGCAGAGACTGCTGTATCTGTCCATAGGACCACTATAAGCTGTACACTCCACATGCTCAGCTTTACAGGAGAGTGGCCAGAAAAAAGCCGCTGCTGACAGAAAAATAAGAACGCACGTTTAGCGTTCACCAAAGAACATATGGGAGACTCCCCAAACGTATAGAAGAAGCTCCTCTGGTCAGAAGAGACTAAAATTTCAAGGAAAACCTTACGTCTGGCGCCAAACCAACACCCCTCATCACCCCAAGGACACCATCCCCACAGTGAAGCACGGTGGTGGCAGCATCATGCTGTGGGGATGTTTTTCATCAGCAGGGACTGGGAAACTGGTCAGAAGTGAAGGACTGGTGGACGGTGATAAATACAGGGAAGTTCTTAAGGAAACCTGTTTCAGTCATGCAGGGAATTGGAACTGGGATGGAGGTTCACTCTACGTTAGCATAATGCTAAAGCAGCACTCGAGGAAGACCAAGCCAAGCTCATAGAGACATACCCTAAGAGACCTGCAGCTGTAATTGCTGAAAAAGGTGTCTCTACAACGGGCTGACTTTGGGGAGGGGGGACACACATGCAAACACCACTTTTGTTTTTATATTTTTTTTTAGAATTGTTTAAAATATGATTGTTTTTTTAATGCTTTTTCACTTCAATTTTACCAGTTTGGACTTTTTTTTTGTAGGTCCAATACATAAACCTCCCCACAAATCCATTTAAATCACAGGTTGTTACGCTTATAAGGAAAAATGGCAGGGGGGGGGGGGGGGGGGGAATTTTTTTGAAA
>VUQH01059734.1:0-10391 GCA_015106775.1 Etroplus canarensis | reverse complement strand
AGACTCCATGAACGGAAGACTTTTGATTGTTAATGGAAAAAAAAAAAAGGGTGGTTATATTGGTCACAGATTTATTTTTTGAAATGTCAGAAATGTTTATTTGAAAAGTTTGAGTTGTTTCTTATTCTGACTTTAAGAGATGAAAATAAACAAGTGAGATGGGAATATTTTTGTTTTTCTTTGAGTTGTATAATAATTCTGCACACTAATAATTACTAAATTGTGCACAAATAGACATTCTCTTACAAAAGCCAAAACCTCACTTTCACTTCCTTAAATATTCAAGTCTGAGGTTTATTAACATTTTGGAATGACCAAGAGTACTGTTGTTAAATAATAAAATTAATCCTCAAAAATGCAACTTGCCTAATAATTGTGCACACAGTGTAGTCTGATGGCCAAACACCTCATTTTTTGTCTCAGACCAAAGAACCTTCTTCCAATTGAACTTGATGTCTCCCACATGCCTTTGGGCGAGTTCCAGGAGCAATTTCACATGAGCTTTTTCTCCCCAACAGTGGCTCTCTCTTTACCACTCTCCCATACAGCTTCGACTAGTAAAGAACCTGGGCAACAGTTGTATTCACAGAGTCACTGAAGCTTTTAATTCCTTCAGAGTTGTCGTACGTGTCTTGGTGGCCTCCCTCAACAGTGGTGACTCAGTATGTAAGGACGGCCAGCCCTAGGCAGATTTAGACTCCTTCCATTTCTTAGTGGATTTAACTGAACTCCAGTGAGTTGGAAATCTTTTTGTAGCCATCTCCTGACTTATACTTTTCAATGATCTTTTCTATGCGTTTCTTGGAGTGTTCTTTTGTCGTCATGTTGCAATTGTAGCAGGAACACTGATGAACCAGAGACTGTACCTCCCGGACACAGGTGTTTTTATACTACAATCACTTGACACACATCAACTGCACTCATGTGATCTCCATTTCACTGCAGGAATCAACTAGCTGGACCTCTGTTGAATTAAGTCAGTCCCTTTAAATGGGGTGAATGTTTATGCAAACACTTATTTTACCTTATATATTTTTAATTAACTGACATTAGTTTATAAAACTAACCCAGCCACAGGGATCACACACGAGTGTACTCCTAGTGCTGGTCCCAAGCCTGGGTAAATGGGGAGGGTTGTGTCAGGAAGAGCATCCAGTGTAAAATCTTTGTCAAATCCAAATGTGGCTTCATAATACACAATCTGCTGTGGAGACCCATAACAGGAGCAGCAGAAAGAGGAAGAAGAGTTTGTAAAATTCTTTTCACTTTGACATCATAGAAGACTTTTTTTTTTTTGCAAATTCTTGTCAAGAAAGCCAATTATATTGACCAGGATTTTATTTATTAAAGCAATAAAAGGGTGGGGTGGGGGTGTGTGTGAATATTTTTTATAGGCATTTTAAATCTGCTTAGTAAGTTTAAACCAAAAGCTGATAATCACAAACTTTATTCCTAAAAGATACAGCCTAAAAGCCTGAAAAAAATATACTGATTACACGTGGGGTTTAAAGGCTTAACTGCAATTTTCCTGCAACTTCTCAAACTCACACACCATCAATGACTCTGCGGACATCCATCAAGTATGAAGGAAAGGCGTAAAAAGTTCCAGGAGGGCGATGTGACGAGCGACCATGACCTGCCAGATCCATTGCCACATATCGGTACTCTGAAACACAGTGAGAAGGACTCAGTTTCCAAAAAAACAAACAAAAGTAGCCAAAAAATATCCATCTAAAAATCCCTTTCATCATTTGCTTCAGCTTAATAAGTGCACAAAGTCCAAAAAAGCACCCCCAATCAGTCAGCTACAATTGTAATATCTTGGTGAAGTGCTGCGGTAATTATACTATCAACAATCTTTTAGGATAGGATGCAGCTGTTCTAACAGCTCAGCTGCAGTACCTGCATGCTCAAGCTGTAATGCACATTCAAACAAAGTCAGATTAACCGAGCACCCCACACCTGACTGAGCTGAACAGTGTTGTGAAATAAGCCAGTTGTATAAAAGCAAAAACTGCCCTTGTTAAGAGAACAGTTGGTTAAAAAGTTCAAGCGTGTGGCACTCCGATTCCTACACCGGGACTGGGTGATATAAATTAAATGCGGAAAAATGAAGCAGCGAAGTTAGATTCAACTTTTAGTTTCAGTGAGAGTGAAAAACAGTTTTACAGCACTCTCCCCAGGAGAACTCTGCTGGGTTTGATTTTCAGTCTTTGAAAGAAATGATGCTTAAAAGTGTAAAAATGTGAAGAGTTCAAAATGGGACTGAGTGCATCGTTACATGTCAAATTCTTACTGGCTTACTACACAAACACTTACCATCAGGTAGAAGGGGAAGGAGCGTGTTGAATGTACCACAGTTGTCAGACCAGCCATGCAGGCACAGCACAGGGCGGCCATGATCGGGACCCCAAACTTTACCTCTGATCTCTCCCCATGGGACTGGTACAGACAGCTCTGAAACTGGAAACAGCACACTCTGGTTTAATAAGAATTGTGACATCTGCCTTGTTTAGTTTCTGTGGGTGATGTGACCAGCTGCTGTTTTGTGAACAAAAACTCACTTTGCTTTAGGTGCACTGCTAAAAAATAACTCATTTGATCATCAAAAACTCCTGTTTTGCTGGTAGATGTGCGGTGACATGTCTTTTTACCCTCAAAGTTGGTGCAGCTTTTGTTGACTAATTACATACACCTGTTCACTCTCTCCATCAGTTAACTAAAGAGGTACAACAGCCTCCTCAGTTCATTTGTACTAGGTAAAACCTGCTAAGCATAGCCTGTTCTGAGCTTACAAATAAGACATAACACTATTAAGGAGTTGACTTAAAAGAGCTGATTTTGCCATCAGCAAATTTCAAGTGACCTCTAACAAGGTGGTCATGTGAGTGATTTGGTTTGTCTCTTTATTAGCGAGAAAATTACTTGCATTCTAACTTTACTAGAAGTGGGTGCTCAGACTGACTTGGAAGTGACTAACACGATCTTGGCCCAGAAACCTTTGGGTGCATTTTCAACAAGTGTAAGGTAGGGCAAAATCTAACACCTCATATCTTCACAAATGCACACTAGAAGATATCACAGTGATGTTCTCAAGGAAATACAAACTAATTCAGGGATCCCTCATGCTCACTTGTCTTGTTCCCACACTGCTCTTGTTCAGTTTAAGAAAAAAAAAATCCAGCTCTTAGACTTGAGGCTGTGTCTCCTTATTAGATTATTTAAAGTTGTGAGATTCTGAATTCTGGTCAAACTGAGCAATGTAGCAAAATTAACTTTAGGGTCTGTGATTAGATTCACAACTGACTTGCTGCCTAATTTGCAAATTAGGAAATGATTTTCTTACATTACTCTAGTGCTAAGGTAATCCATTTTTACAGAACAATCGTTCTAATCCTGCTGGTAACAAACATAGAATAGGGTAAAACTAGAATTACTGGCTCACGGTTGTTTGGGTTGGCCACAGCTCAGGAGATGGAGCAAGTCGTCTTCTGACTGGAAGGTTGGTGGTTCAATCCCTGGCTCCTCCATTTTACATACATAGAGAAAGACACTACCCCCAGCCCCCAAATTTCTCCTGATTTATCCATTGCAGTGTGAATATATGTGAGATACTTAAATGCACTTAAAGGCATAGAATAAAGCACTGTGTGAATGAGGCCTGTAGTTAAAAACACAACACAAGTGCTCAGTTACAGCAGTAAAGCACTGTAAGTACCAGTCAAATGGCAGTTTATGTACATGCTTCCTTTTTGAACATATGAAGTTCTTTCTCATTAAAAGGGAATCTGAAGATTTGATTTCTTTTGCTATATAGATGACACATCATAGTTCTTTATTTACAGAAAAGCCGATTTTATGTCCAAATGTTTTAGTAAGAGTTTAAAGACATGAATTTTTCTTGACTGCCAAACTGATTTCAGTATTGATTTGTGTAATTCTAATGGTATTGGTACCGACTTCTGTATTTCTGAGATCATAAAGTACCTAGGGTATACTCCTCTTGCATACATGTTCATGCTTGTGTATTAATGCATGCATCACCTCACCAGAAGGTGCCGTTTTTAACTCTTATATGCATAAAGTATTCTGATTCTGATTCTGATAAGTGGGTCAAATGACCTGGTGAGGTTGTTTTTTTGCAGTATCTTCATAATGAAGTTATAATTTCATATTCCACCTATTCATCAAAAAACATGTTATTGATGTTATGCTGTTCAATTTTTTTTAAATCAGAATACTTTATTAATCCCCAGAGGGAAATTGCTCAACTTGTTTTTCATACATTTTACAAAATTGTAATTTTTGTATTTCTACCCCAAGCGCCTATAGGTTGGTCAAAAATAAGCCACATTAATTTCCAAAGGAATTCCTCACTGAGCTCTCAAAGGAAGTTGCCACATGACACATGAAGTCCACTGGAAGTTTGCCCCCAACTTTAAACCTGATCATTGAAGCTGCGGGGTGACAAAAGCCACAACTCTGCCATAGGAAAAAAACAGATAGGGCCAACCAAAGAGAGGGAGCCGTCAGCTCTGTCTGAGTAACAAAGGTCCTAAAGTCAGTAGTTGATGTGGGAGAAGCAATGTACAGATATATCTCAAAAAATTAGAATGGATGCAGTTGTGACAAACTACCCATTTCTGGTTGTGACCATTGCACACAGGTACATCTCAAAAAATTAAAATATCATGAAAAAGTTCAATATTTGTCACTTATTTCAGAAAGTGAAACCCATATTATATAAATTCATTACACATAAAGTGAAATATTTCAGGCCTTTATTTCTTGAAATTTGGATGATTACGGCTTACAGATAATGAAAACCCAAAATTCAGTGTCTCAGAAAATTAGAATATTGTGAAAAAGTTTAATATTGGAAAGTCATGGCGTCACACCCTAATCAGCTAATTACCTCAAAACACCTGCAAAGGTTTCCTGAGCACTCCTGACCATTTAAAGTTTAAATGGTCTCGCAGTCTGGGTCAGTAGGCTACACAATCATGGGGAAGATTAGTGATTTGACAGATGTCCAGAAGACAGTCAGTGACACCCTCCACAAGGAGGATAAGCCACAAAATGTCATTGCTAAAGAAGCTGGTTGTTCAGAGTGCTGTATCCAAGCATATTCATAGAAAGTTGAGTGGAAGGAAAAAGTGTGGTAGGAAAAGGTGCACCAGCAAAAGAGATAACCGCAGCCTTCAGAGGATTGTCAGGCAAAATCCATTCAAGAATTTGGGGGAAGCTTCACAAGGAGTGGACTGAGGCTGGAGTCAGTGCATCAAGAGCCACTATGCACAGACAATTCTTAGACATGGGCTACAAATGTTGCATTCCTCCTGTCAAGCCACTCCTGAACCAGAGACAACGTCAGAAGCGTCTTACCTGGGCTGTGGAGAAAAAGAACTGGACAGTTGCTCAGTGGTCCAAAGTCCTCTTTTCAGATGAAAGTAAATTTTGCATTTCATTTGGAAATCAAGGTCCCAGAGTCTGGAGGAGGAGTGAAGAGGCACAGAATCCACGTTGCTTGAAGTCCAGTGTGAAGTTTCCATAGTCAGTGATGATTTGGGCTGCCATGTCATCTGCTGGTGTTGGTCCACTGTGTTTTCTGAAGTCCACAGTCAACGCAGCCATCTACCAGGAAATTTTAGAGCACTTCATGCTTCCTTCTGCTGACAAGCTTTACGGAGATGCTGAGTTCATTTTCCAGCAGGATTTGACACCTGCCCACACTGCCAAAGGTACCAAAAGCTGGTTCAATGACCAAGGTGTTACTGTGCTTGAATGGCCAGCAAACTTGCCTGACCTGAACCCCATAGAGAATCTATTGGGTATTGTCAAGAGAAAGATGAGAGACACCAGACCCAACAATGCAGATGACCTGAAGGCCGCTATCAAAGCAACTTGGGCTTTCATTACACCTGAACAGTGCCACAGGCTGTCTGCCTCCATGCCATGCTGCATTGATGCAGTAATTCATGCAAAAGGAAGCCCGACCATGTACTGAGTGCATAGAAATGAACTTAATTTTCAGAAGCCTGACATTTCTGTTTAAAATATCCTTTTTCTTATTGAGCTTATGTAATATTCTAATTTTCAGAGACACTGAATTTTGGGTGTTCATCATCTGTAAGCCATAATCATCAAAATTTCAAGAAATAAAGGCTTGAAATATTTCACTCTATGTGTAATGAATCTATATAATATATGGGTTTCACTTTCTGAAATGAGTGACAAAATACTGAACTTTTTCATGATATTCTAATTTTTTGAGATGTACCTGTACTTCTTGTACAATCTCTGAATGTGTAGAGTATACTCCTGGGAACTAGTGTTGTGATGAGATGATGGCTCAGATAAGTCAGATAATCTAGGAATACTGAACTTTTGGTCAAAATCCCTGGTCTTTCTGAGTATATATTGATGCTAAAAATAAAGTCCAGCCCTTCAAAAAAAAAATTTTAAAAACTCAGTACCTTTTGAGAAATATACTGATCAACAGAGGAAAAAGGGTTATGCTTATTAGGTCCACAGTCTGATTGTTTGAGTGTAAGTGATGTGGAACTTTTCCTCTATACGAAGCAGTTGTCTCTGTGATATAATAAGGAAGCTGAATAATAGGCTGTCTTCCTTACTCTTTGCCAGTTTTAACAACAGAACAAAACTATAATGGTACCTTTGCAAAGGCTAAAGTTGAGCAGCTGTCATATGCTGTTGATATCTCAGCCTGAGAGACAAAAAATGACTTGCCTATTCAGTAGATGTCAATATGATTAACATAATCCAGCATTGGTATAATTTACAATAACCTTAGGTTATCTTTAGTTTTCATCTATCTTTACCAGCTACCCTCAGAATAAATTTATCAGTTTTAATTTTCTCTCATGCAACCACTGTCAGCTTGAGTTTCAAGGAGAAACCATTTGACAGAAGCACTTGTGTAAATTATTTTCGTGATTTGTGAGGGTGTTTGCTAGTTTCCATACGTCCGATGACTGAAATTCCATTAGCATAAATCAAATATTTGCCCCAACTCCAAATGAATATTTCTGCAAAAAAGCAAATACAGAGGAAGGATGCAAATTACCCTAGTATGATAATAGCTTGACTAAATATTTGTTCCACCATTTTTAGGTGTGGACAGATAGTACTGTGGCCATGTTTTCATTTCACACTTCAGTAACAGTATTTATCATTGGAGGGTGCTCCAGGTTAAAGTATATGTTCTGTAACTTCACCATGGAACATGAATTACTGCTGGATGTCCTTCATGATGAAAACAATTCAACGTATGACTTGTTAATATAGAAGCATTCAGGGAGCACAGACCTCCCCCAAAGCCATTGAGTCCCCTCACGATGCTATTATACCTGAAAAGAATGGTGGCATAATAATTCAACCCCCATAATGTGATTTCTTGACCATGAAAACCTATCTCTAGGTTTTGGAATCACATTGATATCATTATTAGGTCAGAAATTATTCAAGAAAAATACAGTTCCAGTAATGGCATTTTTTTCTCCCAGCTAATGAAGATACACAAAATGTGTTACCACCCCACTGAATCAGCAGCGTTTCAGTTACAATTTGATTTCACTCGCAAGTGTGTGGCATTATTTGATAAATCACAGTAAAGAATTTCTTATGAACATTATATATTTCACAATTCTGGCTCATGAGATCCTGATTTCTACTTGGGTCCTGAGCAGACTTCAGTAGGGCAGACTGCATAGAGATGTTGTAGGCTTTTGTCCTTTTTTATGCTAGCATTATAGCAATTTTTAATGGAGATGAAGATGAAATTTCTTGAAATTACCCCATCTCACAATGGTTTAAAAAGGCAGGGGTATAAATACACAAGAGACTAATGGCAAAGTGTCAACCGGTGGAAAGGGGGCACAGATGACAACAATCAAGGACAGGAAGTCTGAACATCATGCATGAGACATGACAAGTTACCAGAACTAAATTAGGAAGTGAGACACATATTGAGAACACAGTCAAGAGACAGAGACAGAAGAACATAAACACAACAGGATAACACATAGGAGACATAAGAAGAACTAATAAAGTAGAAATAGGCACTGGCTAGAACTAAGGCGTAACCATAAACTGAGAATACAATAAATGGAGCATAAGAACTTCCCTTTAGGGGTCACCACAGCAGATCTTCTACCTCTGTTTCATCCTGTCCCTTGCATTCTCTTCCCAAACCAACCTTCTGGGTGTCCTGTTTTACTACATCCATGAACCTTCTCTGTGGTCTTCCTCTTCCCCTCCCGCCTGGCAGCGCCATCTTCAGTATCCTTTGTCCAAAATATCCACTATCCCTCCTCTGAACATACCCAAACCATCTCAGCCTTGCCTCTCTGACTTTGTCTCCAAACTTCTCAACCTGAGTTGTCCCTCTGATGTGCTCATTTCCAATCCTGTCCATCCTGGTCACTCCCAGCAAAAATGTCAGCATCTTCAATTCTGCCACCTCCAGCTCTTCTTCCTGTCTTTTCATCAGTGCCACCATCTTCAGACCATAAGTCATAGCAGGTCTCAATACCATCTTGTAAACCTTCCCCTTTCACTCTTGCTGCTAGCCTTCTGTCACAAAGCACCCCCCTGAAACTCATCTAAATTCACTCCACTTAGTGCCTTCTATATATATATGGCATGCTGTATCCTAAAAGCAGTTGCTATCTGTTCACCGTGATTGTGGACAGGAATTAAATGGTCTGGTATTTTTTCATTTTGCCAGTTGGGTGAGTGGATTTCTCTTGAGGGCAGATTTATCCAGATTCACAAGAGACAAACCTTCACAAAGAATGTTTATATTCAAATGTTTGAAGTTTAGAGGTAACATCAGTTGATTTGCAGATGTATGGGATACATAAAGGGCCAAAAGGAAAAATGGTCTATGTAGCATTATAAGTTCTGGAGTTGGAGAATATTTATACATGTGGGCACTTTCAGAGTTCGCTCCAGTATACCATAGTCCTTCACATTCTGAATGTTACACTCTCCAGCATTGCAAAACAATTGTTCAGGTTTTTGACCTTTATTACTATAAAAATGATACGGAGCATACGTTAAATATTAAATGTATTTTAAGAAGGAGTTGATAGTGTAAAAAAATACATACATTAGTATTAATTGATTCCTGAGATACAGTCATGACTAAGAAAGTTTTCACAGGACTCTGCAGTTGGGTGAAAAACTAAGTACACCCCATGATTCGGTAGGTTGTAGAGGCACCTTTAATTGCAGTACCTGTTTTCTGTATGACTTTATCAGTCTCCTGCATTATTGTGGAGGAATTTTGGTCTACTGTTCTTTACAATATTGCTTGTTTTCATTGGGGTTTGTGGCTTTATGTACAGCTCTTTTGAGGTCCCACCGCATCGTTTAACTCAGGTTGCAGTCTGGACTTTGTCTTGGCCATTGCAACACCTTGATTCTTTTTTTCCCCTGTCATTCTGTTGTAGATTTGCTAGTGTGCTTAGGACCATTGCCCTGTTGCACAACCCAGTTTCAGCCAAGCTTTAGCCATTGGGCATATGGCATCATATTTGACTCTACAATACTTTGATATAAAGAAGAGTTCTGGGTTGACTGGATGACTTCAGGGTGCCCAAATCACATGGCTGCAAAATAAGCCCAAAAATCATCAACCCTGGACACCATACTTGACAGTTGGTATGGGGCATTTTCTCTAAATGCAGCACTATGCTTTATGGTACTATGCTTCTTCGTACATGGCGGCGCGGCAGTAGCACGCAGAGGCCACTCCGGAGCCAAAAATGGTGCTTATATCCTTGTAATTATACCTTATATCAGTATAATTATCCTTGTCTAGCCCGATTCTCAAGTGCATGGACATCAAAGACAGCGGTGTCCATGTTTACAACCGTCAGATCAGCTAAGAAATCATGCGGCCACTAACCTGCATGATGATGTACTCTACAAACTCTGTGACCTCAGCTTGCTACGTGGACCAGGCCTTCAGTCCTCGGCATCGCCTGATGCTCGCTGAATGACGCTGAATGACTTCTACGGTCGGTTTGAGGCACAAAACATCACAACAGCAAGGAAATCCATCCCTCCTCCTGACGACCAGGTGCTCTGTCTCACCGCGGCTGACGTGAAGAGAACTCTGTGCAGGGTCAACCCACGGAAGTCTGCTGGACCAGACAACATTCCTGGCAGAGTGCTCAGGGAGTGTGCCGAACAGCTAGCAGATGTCTTCACTGACATCTTCAACATCTCGCTGAGCAGCTCCATCATCCTACTGTCTGTGCCTCAAGACAGCAACCATTATCCCTGTGCCCAGGAAGTCTACGGTTTCCTGCCTCAATGACTATCGTCCCGTCGCACTCACACCAATCGTGATGAAATGCTTC
>VUQH01059722.1:0-14446 GCA_015106775.1 Etroplus canarensis | reverse complement strand
TAGTGATCCGGCGGCGTTGTTTTGCATGATCACTAACTGACGATCCAGCGGCGTTGTTGTTTTTTTTTTTAAAATTAATTTATGTTTTTAATGAACTGCCGGGCAGCGTCGGGGAGCCAAAGTTTTTGGTTTCCGCGGGGAGTATCGTCGCGGGACTGATGCTGCGGATTAACGGTTTCTGCGAACTCCGATCTTGGCTTGCTGTGTGGACCAGGACTTCAGTCCTCAGCGTCGCCTGATGCCGGTGGCCGGGGAAGAGGACATCGCGGGCGGGGTGTTGTGTTGGGCCGGAGGTGGGCCCTGGTTGGCCGGCGCTACCCTTGTATGGGGTACCAGGTCCTGGGGGAACGCTATATCATTTCACTGTGTATTTATATGTAGTTGAAATGACAATATAGTAATCTAATCTAACTACTAATATTTGTCTACAAAATAAAGCCTGTTGCAGGGTTTTAGTGTCTATACTGGCAAACTGGCATCTAAAGTACTTACTATCAGAAGTTGCACTTAAAAATGTCACACGCTGTGCATTTGTCTCTGTTCAGCTGCTATTATAGATGTGTCCTACCTGACAACTAGCCCTGGGCTTATGGTCATTGGACTTTGTTAAAATAAAGCCTGAAAGTGTCACATCAAAAACACTATTAGGTGTCTTGTGGTTGTTAATGCATCTAACAACTCCAGGCAAAACTCATTTTAGGACCAATTCAGAGCAGATTTAGACACTGAAGGCATCTCTACCACTAGCATCTGTCCAGAAAACAAAGGTTGTTGCAGTTTACGTCTGTATTTGGAGAAAAACTGGCCACTGAAGTACTTGCTTTCTGAAGTTACATGCACTGTAAGATTCTCCCTGTCCTGCTGTTATTACAGATATGTCTGACAAGCCTGCAAACCCTCATCTTGCGGTTGGAATCGCCTGCATCTCATCTTGACAGAACACAAATGTCCAGTGAATTTTGAATGAGGTTTCCTTGCCTCTGGAACAGAAACTGGAACCTCAGAGAGCTGTGATTTTATGAACAGACATTTCTCATCTAAGTAATCCAGAAATTAAAAAGCCATTTCTCAAAAATATCCAAAAATAAATTACATTCTCTCAAGATTATTTAGTTCATGACAAAAGAGAGTGAATTTGTTGCTATCACTTTTAAAACATTTACTGTAGCCTGGTTGATCACACCTACAACTCACATGCTCAGTGGGTTACTAAGAGAAAAATGCCTCTTTGCACGATGTGGTAGGTGCATACACAAACAGTTCCCACGAAGAAAAAGGAAGTTAGAGTGTTTATGCCACCACAAGCTCTGCTTTTAGGTTGATCACGCTGTGGGTAATGCTGGTGTGCCCAACTTTCATTTGTTCTGCTGCTGGTGCTACAAAGTCTTCACGTGCAAAATATCTGATGAAGAGAGTGCTTACAGTAGCACAAAATGTTACCTGGAGACAAGTAAATATTGCCATAGCATGGGGAAAACATAGCATTGTGGTTAACGCTCGAGTGTCAGTTTCTAGAGGTGACAATTCATTTACATAACTTGGTTGGTTGCTGAAAAAAGACTTCAGACAACATTCAGTGGCCCACAAACCCACTTTGCAGCTGGAGAAATAGTGGCATAATTGTGAACTGTTGATCACGCTGTCAGTAATCTGAACTCACCATAATTATGACAACATGAAAACCTGAGAAAGATGTATTTGTTAAAAAGTGATCAAATGAAGGCACACCGTTTCGATCCTGCAACCAAAACAAATGACGCGCATAAAATTACAATAGTAACAAAAACAAACAAAACCACCAAATAATTTCTCATAAAAATTAATCCACAACGCAATTCAGGTTTAGAGTCAGTTTTAAAGTGGTTAAATGCTTTACATTCTTAATGCTCATGCAACTGTTTTACAGACTCACACTTGAGTAGGCTATATAAAAGATAAATGTAGCCACTGTAACATCACCCATTCATTTTGGACGCTGTGTTATTTTTTTTCAGGACACCTGTTGATCAAATTGGCCACGCCCCAACTCCAGTATCCAACTGGGCAAGTTGTTACGAGGGCGAAAGCTATCCATAAGAGGCAAAAACCACTTTCATTCCAGGCTGTAAACATGCTTTCATGCTCTAAAGTTAGACTTTTTAAAATGGGAGTCTGTTTATAACTTTAACAGTATAAAAGACAGACCGTGACATCACAGTTTGTGAAGTTCTGCTTTAAAGTCTCGAGATGTGTTTTCAATGGTGTCATCCTGGTGTTTTGAAACCAGAAGTGACATTTGTCAACAACAAATTGTCAATCACAAGTTGTTAGCCAATGAGCATACCTGGATAACCTCCTCTCCACAATGGGACCAAAATTTATTTTATTCAGTACAAGCCCATAACCGACAAAAACAACCGCAAGACTGACAATGCAGCTGTATTCAGTTATAGCATTTTTAAGACAAGCACTTTATTTAGGTCACTCAGCAACATCTTTAGCCAGACTACACAGTATCAGTCCAACTATGGCCTTGTTGAGCCTCCTACATGTGTTGTTGTTTTGGAGTGGGAGCATTTTAGCTTGCATTTCTGGGACATCTCATGACATCCCAACAGAAAGAGTAGTGCAGAACTCAGGCTACACAATGTTTGGTCTGTTACGATGGTCAGAGTGTCAGATTAGGTGACTATCAAGTTATAAAATTTTGCCTTTTCATGATTCAGAGGGTGGGCAGAAAAACTGGACAACTGGCAGACTGCTTCTTGTTCTCACTGGTAAAGCAAGAGAACCACTGTGTATGACAGAAAATAATTCCAACCTGCCATGTCAGGTTATGACTACACAGCATGAGCTGATCAGGCCAAAATCAGGGGTCACTTAATCATTTTACCTCACACAGTGAGTCAAAAGAGAAGAAAAGCAACACTGCATCTGGGACAACTCCCATCACAACTTTGACAAAAGGATTGTCCAATAAGAGCCTGGCATTAGTGATACTTCAACAGCAGAGTTAAGCAGGTAGTGGTAGTAGCAGTGAATCCTTTAAGCGTATTTTGACATTAGGCACTACTGTCAAACTAGCTGTAACCCTAAGCCCACATTCTCCACTTACAGAAGAGACTGAATCCCCTTACCCCAACCCTCTACCCCGCATATAAAAATACAAGGCCTTACTGGACACGAACACACTCACGTGCGCAGAATCAGCAGTGTTGTGCAAACTGCTGGCTGGCTCGTAGGTAATTGATTTTTACTTATGACTGCAGACACTGAAAGCAAAGAAACAGGTCTGGACGCTGGGGGTCTTGTTACTGAACACATATTCAGGATGCTGGTCTTTTTGTCTCTACTCACACAGTCTTCAACCTAAAGAAAAACCATTGATTTTTGGAGTTTTCTTGTATAGCTTTTCAAAACAACTAAAGAAGTGGTGTAAGATATGGTGGAGACTGTGGTGGTGGATGCACATTTAAGGGCTTCTCACTTAAACTTTTAAACAACTGACTGAACTTAAATCTCCCTAATCAATGGTGGTGAGGCAGACTACAACTGAAAATATTATTTAGTCTTAAGGTTATTTAATTCATTCACTTTACAATAATATAAAACTAAGGAAGACGGAAAAATCGGATTTTGGAGAAGCAGTAACCTCAGAATACTGGATGCATTTGATTTTTAAATAACAATTAAGCAACTACCAAGACTGCTGCTGGTTAATTTTCTGTCAACTCAAAGCTGCTTTAACTTGATTGGAACAATTTCTTAAACTGCCCACATCATTTGCTTAAACAGCCCTCTTAGCAAGGAGAAAAGTGCACCGTGTGTTATGGAAGAAGTGTCATTAAACTGGAGGAGCTAAGGGTGAGGAAATTGTTTTAAAAGGCTGTCCCTTGTACACATACGTTACATGCACTGCATGGGTGTGTATATAATTTTTTAAACACGTGTCTGAGTAAGCTTTCGGCCTCTGCAGTTCTTCATGAGACAGAGCTCAGTGTGGCTGCATGCCAATTGCTGCTTAGCGACCGAGACACACAGTCCTACAACAATAGGGCCAGATCTCAGAGAGGCCAACTTTGCAGGTCAGGGTCACGGATTGTAACACCGAGCTGCTGACAGCGAGAAGAGCAACCTCACACTCAAAAACCTTCTGAAAATTTTACTTGAAGGAGGCACCTGCCATTTCCACTGACTTCCAAAAGAGCTTAGCAAAAGACAAACATCAACTTTTTTATATTTGCATGCATGATAACAGCTGCACTTCTTCTTTTTAATGCATCGCCAACTTAGCCACACAGTGCAGCATGTCAAACTGTGCCATTAGCATATGCAAAAAAAGCCAACACATATAAATCACCAGTGAAAGAGTCTGTATCTTATCCCACCACGTCACACAGAGAAGAGAGTTTGCTTCAGGATTTGAATTTGGCACAAGGCTTTCATGTAGAGTTAAAAGGTGTGCAGTGCTTGAAAAGGCCAGTGTTATGGTAAGTTAAAGGGTGACACACTTTCAGAATCACAAGGCATGGCTCTGTGGAAACAAACAACTATAAAAGCAGTGTGTGTTTCTCGGCTGGTAGGTCAGGAACCAAAATTGGGTCAGAAAATACTCTAATAGTGTCATGGGCAAAGAGGAACTCAGAGGGGGGAACTATGGTGTGAGCTAACACAGTTATTTTGGTTCGGGAGGAGCTTTTGAAAGGTGACTGCACGTAGCCTCATCTGACACAAATCTCTGAATTTTGCTGTCATTTCTACCCATTTAGTAAACAAAACTGTCTAGTAAATTGAGTAAAAAGAAAACTAATTTAAAGGAATGGTTTTAAAAGTAATTTTATTATAGTACTAATGATTTTTTTTTTTGTCTACAGCTACATTTCTGTATGAAGAAACCCCTGGAATAATCTGCCAAATCTAGTGCACGGCCGTGTAAAAAGGCAGGTCCCGATATGCACAAACCACTGTCCTAAGGCCTTTAGCTTTGCTCATGTGACAGCATCTCCCAGAACTGACATGCCTATGTATTAGGAACATTTCTAATTGTAGATATAAAAAGCAAAAGCCTTATATGTTAATATGCAAATCTTGCCCGAGTATAAAAACCAGGATGATGTCATTTCAGCACATTGCTTTACAACAGGTATAGATACTGGTCATACATTAACATGATTTCTCAGGAACATATGCCCAAGTGCACATAGAAAAAAACAAAAAAAGAATTCGATGGACGCCAAAGTTTCATGAGGCAAGAAAGAAAACCAGGACCTCCTACATGGAGCAGCATCTTCATTACTGGAAAGTGGTAACGAAATCCTCCTGGCAAAGTGGGTCACCAGATCAATAAATAATCATAGATGCCTGGCAAAGACTCAGAGGGGACGGCATGTTTATGCCTTTCTGGACTCAAGTTGCTATTTAACTGGACTTCAGCATTTTTCAGTATGGTGCATAATTAGAGAGGTTTTTGCTTTTTTGCTCCCAAATCCAAATTTTTAAAATTTCAATCCTAACAACTTATGATTATGTTTATGATGCTAAAGTAGAGTTCAATTTTAATCAAATAACTTTTAGAAATCAAATCCACCTTACATTTTTTCCTTAAATCACATCAGCAAACTGCCCAGCTGCCTCCACAATATGATTAGAAACTTGCAAGTTGTGCATTTACTTCTTCTGGGTTTTGCTATGCCACTCAAAGTGTGACCGATATTCTGCCTGCTTGCCTAACAGTACTCATAAGGCAATGTAGGCTGAAAGTGCACTGTTGTTTTGTTTGTGTGGGCATGTGTGCGTAAAAATGAAAGCTTTAAAGTAGGAAAAATAAGTTAATCTCATAACTTGTGGCTGCTGTGATCTTAATCAAAGCTTCTCATGATGAAGGTCATCACATACCTAATCATCTCAGTATTACTGGTTCTCACCACATCCTCAAATGCTGAGGCTTTCAGGCATCTCGCACCTTTCATGTGTCCTACAAGAGGCATGCACACAAGACGCTTCCCAGCTGTTTCATCCTGAGCAGCAGAATCACGTGCGCTTCAAAAGCTTACAGCAACACTTTTTCAAAAACAGAATCTCTCTCTCCCCACCGCCGCTTTAGAAACACTGACACTAGGGTGGCTTTAACTTCTTTCCATTATGTGCACATAAAACCAAAAATTATATTCCACCACAGTTGTGTGAATTGAATTTTCCTGCATCTCATGCCCAGAGCTCACTTTACAGAGAGATGTTAAGTTCAAGGCCGTAGCGCCAAAGCCAACTCTGCAATCAAAGAACACAGTCACATCTGAAGTCAAAGAAATATTAGAACAGGACAGGACTCATGCTACTGTACTTTCCATTAGTACAGTATGCTGCTATTTGAGAAAATCAGCTGAATTTGCAGACAAGCAGCTATAAATAGAGAACATGATTTAGCCAGAGGTGAGGCAGCTTAAATGCAAATATCTGCTCCACTGAAGGGTGCTCAAGCAAAGTATCAATAAGTGCCGTTAATTTTAGTGCTGAGAAGATTGATCAAACAATTATTTATGGCTGCTCCTTAACCCTGAGTAGACTTAATGTAGGCTACTAACTGTAATGGAAACAGAAAAAAAGCTGATGTAATCAGAAGACAGAGCAGTGCCGCACAGCACAGTTTCTTACAGCAGGAAAGATGCTCCATGGTGCAGTAGGTAGCTGTGCTGTGACATTTACTTCTTATTTCTGATCACAATCTGTGTGGAAACCTGATGTTTTCACATCACACATTAAAGTTGTTTAAAATGTGATTCTTACAGGTAAAAGCATCAGAAGAACATGACAAAGGAAAGCATCAAAGTCAACCAACCAAGAAGATATACTTAGCTACAGTGGGTGCTGGCCTACTTTCCAACTGAATTTACAAAAAATGCTCGAATGGTAAAAAATGGCGGTTTATGGTAATGTTAGTGCGACACCTGCTCCCACCCACTGTGCCTTCCTCCAACTCTTACATAAACCTTATATAAAGGGTGGTTACATTAGTGCACAGCAAGCCCAAAGGGGTTTCCCATCAACCACGAAAAGGTAAAATGTATGCACAGCAAATTTAAAGACTGTGTGCAGGCACAAACAACACCACCACCAAATACGTTTTATCATAAACTCTTACTTACTAAACTAGAAGATCACATCCTCTACTAAAGCCAATACTAAATTCTGCACACTAAGTCAGTCCCCTACTGTCTCATATTATACTTTTATCATGTCACTTTTCTGAGTCTGAGTATTTTATTTTAATAATTTTTTGCGTTTGCCGTTTTTGGCTGCTGATAGTCTTATCTTGTCTGCAGGTGTCTGTTGTATTTTCTAAGTCTTGTACATTTTGAAATTATTTCTTTTACCTTCACAAGTGAACTTCTTCAACACAATTTAAGAACAGTTAAGACATACTGACTGCATTTTTGAAAATCAATTAAAATCTCTATATCCTCAATGAATCCAACAAGACAAAGCAAAGCAAGTGGCCAAGTAGTCTTAAGTGCTGACTGAACAAAAGACAATAGGAGAGTATTCATGCTCAGATGATCTACCTCACAGAAGAATTTGAAAAACAAAAGCTTTCTTTGTCCATTTAACACTCCCAACCCACCTAACTCATGTCCTGTTTGGAAAGCAGAGAAATCCTTTCAGCTCAGTAGAATAGAGAAGGCAAAACCCATGTGCTGAACCTCACGGCCTTGTGGAACGACCTTCAAGAAAGAGGTGGTTGCTGCCTCGGTCAAAGCCCACAGTGAAAAGGTCACTTGGGAGGCATAACTGCAAAGTTAAAATGTAATTTCTGCAACTATTCAAAGTGCAGCAGCACATTTCTGTCATGACATTATTCACTTCACTGAAGTGTAAAAATAAATCTTTCATGTAATTAACGTGACAGTATGCACCAGCTGGCACAGGGCCTAAAATTCATATAAAACCCATGGGGAAGTTGGCCTTAAATGTTTCCCACAGGGGGAAGTTATAGACTTTGAGAGGTGCAACATAGCCTACTATGTTGGGGTGAGTAGCAACTTCGGCGAGATGAAGACTGGATGTTTGAGAAGCTGACTTGCAGACTGCTGGTTTGAGCCCCTGTTCGGCTTCTGCCATCTCCTCTTTCTAAGATATCTCTTGTATATGATTCTTGTATATGTTAAACAACTAAACATAATACCTTTCACCAGTAAAAGACAAGACAAATAAGCTGATGTGCCAAACTACTCTGAATTTCACTCATGATTACTACACATTACTCTTAGTGCAATAAAACATGACCTTAAGCTCTGTTCACTACTTGGCAGGTCAAAATTTGCTTGAACACTGCAGTATAATCTGTGATCAGATAAAGTGTACAGCTGTAATCCATGTCAAATTCCAGGTCACTTGAGAAACAAGCTGATGTGCTAAAGAGGTCTGACTTTCCCTCATGGTTATTGAACATTACTCTTAGTGCATGAAAAGCTTGAAAAGCTTGAAAAATAACATGAAATCTTGAGGGAAAATACATATTTATTTATATATCAGATCCAGATTAATTTTATCTCTATTTCTTTATGTGGACTTGGGCTTTTTTCACTACTAGGTAAGTATAAAAACTTAACATTGAAGTAATTTTTTTCATACATATAAAATTTCACCAATTTTAACTTGTAAGATCCAGAAGTACCATTCATATTTAGGCTAGAGGGTTGAAAGTAAATAGCAACCGCTTACTCCTCTGGGGGTATAAATCTACCAGGTTTAGGGAAGCATCTCGAAAACTGTAATGTGTTATTTTGACAACGTTGCAAATCTCTACAACAGACATGACAGACCCTGGCATGACAGTGGTGTAACCAGATCAAAATTATAATATTTCTCAAGTTTCTTTTGGGACATATAATTTTTTAAAAAAGCAGAAAGCTGACTAAACTGATATTTAGATCCAATCCAAGAGGAACAGCTACAGTATAGGAAACTTTCAATATGAAGAGCAGCAATCTGCATGTTTATTTTCTATATGACCATATGAGAACTTGTAATGTGTTGTCAACAAAGTCTCTATTCTATAGAATCATTGGATATATACTTTATTAACAGAAAGGATATTGCTTCCTTTTTTATAAAATATTTATTAATTTATAATATACCAGCTTTATAAAGCATTTTACTTTGACTCAATAACTAAGTTTTCCTAAAATATGACGACATAAAAAACTGTCAAAAAGGGCCAGTAGTATTGTGCTCGAAGAAACTACAGAAGCTTTACAGTGTAGAATTATTTTTGTCAGAATTTTACAGTCATAAACTCCAGATTTGAATGCCTTTAATCAGTGAGGGGTGGGAGTTTAGCTCTCTATGATCTTCAAAAAAAAGGCTTCTCGTGTACTACAAAGCAACCTCAGTTAGAGGCTCCACTGTAGATTTAAAGGGTGGAGTTAAATATCTACAATTATGCAAAATCTCCAATCAGATTAAGTATAGGAAAAAATGGCAGAAATAGCATTACACAGAGCTTTTTTCTAGAAAGACCTCCAAATGAAGGGGAGCCAGCATCTCAAATGCCTCAAATCACAAACCTCAATTTCCTGCGGCAAACACCAGCTGCTTGGTGGGAGAGCAAATTTCTCAGCCAGCTCAAAAAGGTGCCTCTCTGCCAGATTGGGATTTCTAATTTGAAAACAAAAAAGGATTGCAGCTCATTAGCTGTACCAGAATATGCCAACTTTCAATGAGATGATGACTTTAATTTCCACATCTTCATCTATAACATCAGCTGATATTATAGTTGTCTAAATACATTGTTCATGTTTGCACATCCACACAACTGAAACATGTTACAGGCAGGCAGTAGTTAGTGAGGAGGCCTCAGCCACAGCGAACTAGTCATAGGATCAATCTCTGCAGCATCAGGTCAAAGTGCTAATTAGACAGATGCTGAAACCCACAAACAAATTACATCCAAATGTTAAAAAACAGGTTCGATGCAGATGGCAGTGTAAAAGTAACAATAAAAAAAGCTTTATAGGTCTGAGCATCAGTCATCTCTTTATGGGTTTCAAAGAAGGAAAGAGCCTGAGATGAAAGGCTTCCTGCAGCTTCTTGGAATGTCTTTCATTGTTTTTCCAAATGGTGACTAAAATGGAGCATTATGCAGCACATCATGCCGGAGGCTTTATGATTGTAGGAAAAGGGAGGACTGTGGAGTCTTGACCATAAACCTCATCCTCGCAAGTGCTGTTGGTCTTAAAAACCAGTTTCATCCTAACAACACTCAATAACAAGTCAAATCATGTGTTAACCCTACAAATTATGGTTAAGTATTTTGGAGATTTCCCGTCTGAGTGTGGGAGGCAGTGTGGGGGGAATTTTTTAATCCACTATGAGCGTTTGTAATGAAAGCAAAATGCATTTGTGTGGGTGCAAGCTTGTTTTCAGGGACTGCTCTCCAATGTGTAGAGTTGCACAGTTGGGTCAGGAGAGGGGGATTGGTTTGCACACTGCAAAGATAAGATGCTCGATGAGTCTGAAACTGATCTGTGAAGAAGGAGGGGGAGCGGGCAAACATGATGCTAGATTCTCTCTTTTCTTTTAAACCTTTCAGTCTGCCTCTTCCTTTGTCAGACTGGTTAGATCAATGAACATGAGCAGCTGACATTAACATTACTGGACATGAAAAGACAGGAAGGAGGAGGAGGAGAAAAACTCTAAGCTAGTCACCTGGGACATGACAGGAAAATGTACTGATGTGTGAAAGGATATGTAATTTCTGAAGAGAGGAGTTCCATTTTTGTCTACACTTTAAAGTGAACATGTAATGCTCATTTCCAGCACCATATTTTTAAATTTGACTCTAGAGATGCTTTGCGTGGTTCACGGTTCAAAATAATCCTAATGTATTTTTAAATGGGATTCATGACAGCCCCTCAGTTCATATACTGTCACAAAAAGGCCTTTTGTTTTTGCTCATTTCAGGCTTCCTTAAGGCCAGATTTCTTCAGATTGGCCACTTCTCAAAAATAAATGGATTGAACACAGACAGGCTGAGCTAATGTCTAATTTGAATAGTCACCAAGTACACGGCGTGGCCAGACCTCTAAACATTGGATTCAGATGCTTCAGTCATCCCATTGCCATGGGTGTTTAAATTCAAGCACCTAGCCACGCAGTCTGGCTTTACAAACATTTGTGAAAGAATGAGTTGTTCTGAAGAGCTCACTGAGTTTGAGTGTGCTGCTGTAATAGGATTGCAACAAATTACTTCAGCCACTAAGCAACTCTGGCATTACCATCAGAACAAAAATTGTGCAGAGGGAACTTCATGGCATGGGTTTCCATGGCCAAACAGCTTAATGCAAACCTTGCATCACAAAGGGCAATGCCATATGTTTTCTGAAATGACAAGTCACGATTCTCTATCTACCAGTCTGATGGCTGAGTGTGATTTTGGGGAATACCAGGAGCTACTTGTCTGACTGCGTTGTGCCAACTGTAAAGTTTGGAGTAGGAGGGAAAATGCTACGGGGTTGTTTTTCTAGGGCTGGAATGCCCCTTTAGATAAAGTGAAGGGAAATCTCAATGCTTCAGCTCACCAAGACATTTGAACAATTCTATGCTTCCAACTTTGTGGAAACATTTTTTAAAAAACCCTTTTCTGTTCTAGCATGACTGTGCCCCAGTGCCCAACACAAGGTCCAAACATACATGACTGGATTAGTTTGACGTGGAAGAACTTGACTGGCCCGAACAGAGCCCTGACCTCAACCCCACTGAACACCTTTGGGATGAACTAAAACAAGGACTGGAAGCCAGGCTCTTGCATTCAACATTGGTGTCTGATCTCACAAATCTTATAGAAAGCCTTCCCAGAAGATTGGAATCTGTAATAATGGAAAGGGGGGGACCGACTCCATATTAATACCTATGGACTTAGAATGAGATGTCATAAAAGCTGCTGTAACTGTGATTTATAGGTGACCCAGTACTTTTGTCCATGTGCCGTATAATCTGTATACATGCCAGAAAATAATGAAAAGCATAAAAGGTCCCCTTTAAGTTTACTTATGATAAAAACTATTAAAATATAAATGAACTAAACAAGAACACTGACAGATTACATTCCATTTCATTTGCTTGTGCCACACAGGTTTTAGTATTTGATATCTGGAGTATCCAGGATGCAGCAGGCTATATTCTAAAAAGCACTGGAAACTGACCAGGCATTTTGTTGGAACTGATCTTGTTAATTGAAAATAAATAACTGGATTGACACACCCCACCCCCGAAAAGAAGACACTGCAGCTAGGCTTTGAAAATATTTTATCTCAAAAACCATTATCCAAACCGTAAGATAAGCTTCATGGTTGGTTACAAACACATACACTAACTGTCATAGCGCCACTCTGCTGCTCTCACAGAACATGCATAACTGACCAAAGGTAAAACTGATCATTAAACACTTTGAAAAAGAATGAGTAAAAATGACTCTGGCTCAAAAGCACTAAATTTTTCATTCACTGTCACTAGTCTCTCAGTGGAGAGAATTTCCAGAGCACTGCTGGTTACCAGCCAAACTTTTTGGACGACACTTGAGACAAAATCCCAAAATCTGTCTGCGTTTGGCAAATGGCAAGTGTTAATTTTCCATCATGCTTACACTGTCTTTCGGTGGTGTGAAATGGATATCAGAAATGGGGCTACAACACCTCCTGCCATTTGAAATTTAAATTAGATTATAATCAGTCCATTTCTCTGTAACTGGACACTGTCTATCCTGATTCCAAAGAGAAATTATCAAACTCATTTCCAATCAGAGTTTCTGTCTAAAAATAAACCCCCAGGGAGTACTGGCACATGATGATCACATCCATCCAAATAAACTATAAACCAGCAGAGAACCTTGTGTTGGGGAAATTCATTGGCTGATGCAATGTTACAGAAAATTAATGTAGCATGAATTACATCACCTGCAGCTCAGCTGGGTGTACACACAGATAAGGCAGCATTACCAATACCAGCCAGAGTGTGAATTCCTAACACGTGTTGCTGAGTGGCAGCAGCGACAATAAAACTAATGTAAAACAGTGTTTAGTATGACTACAAGTGGTTTAAATATATTTTCATTTTTTTATTATTCAAAAGCTAAATACCCAACAGATCTCAGAAACATTTATGCTGGAACATGGACATGCTTGCAGCTCAGCCTGCTCAAAAGTGATTTACACTGCATCACTGTGTCGATGCACACAGGAAGTCCCAATTCCCTGCTCTCTCACTGACAGCCACACACTTCTCATGTTCAGTGGTCCCTTGAGGGGCTCTCCAATGTGTGTCTGTGTGTGGTCCAGTATTTACCCCATGATGGATGGACACATACTGTTAGGTCAGAATCACATGAGCCCCATGACACTGCTTGAGAGGAAGAAGAGAATAATAGTGGGCACACTCAGAGTTCCAGACAGGCAGGTCAGAGAAAACTGGAGACAAAAGTAATCTAGAAATGAGCCTTAAACACACTTCAACACACTAGTAAACACGCATAATACTCTTTTGGACAAATATATTGGCGGAACCCACAGCTAGCTGTTTTTTTTTTTGGTTCCCCCTTTATCTTGAGAATTTAACACACTAAATAATTTGGCAGCCATGGTAGCTCAGTGTTTAGCACTGTTGTTTCACAACCAGAGTTCAAACTCAGGCAGGACCTTCTGTGTGGAGGTTTCATGCTCCCCCCAATGCTTGTACAAGTTTTAACCAGGAGCTCCAACTTCTCCTGCCATGCAAAACATGCAAGGTTAATGCCGCCTAACTGGAGTCAAGACACTATCAAAAACAGTTTCTTCACCTCAGAGGTTCCCTTGAAACAAAGGTTTGATAAATGTTGAAAAAATATTATATGTGACTGAAAGCCCGCACTAAAAGGACCCTACAGCTGTAGTTTGTCCAGTTTATGCACATTCTTGCTTAACTTATTTCTGTTTTTCAAAAAACAGGGCAGTGACCCAATGACAAGTAAGCTGTGTGGTCCAGTTGATTGTTGCTGAAAAACAAAGTCAAGTCATATTTAACAATTAAACGAAAAACTGTGTGTGGCTGTAAACCCAGATCAAATAATAGTGCTTTACTCTCACATTTGTTCATTTTTTTTTGGCCAATATATTTATTGTCTTTTTCAAAATTATTTCACAAACACATAACATATACACATACATACACAGACTGCATACCCTTGCATCATAAAAAATAAATAAATAAATAAATAAATAAATAAAAACAAATTAAGAAAAAATAAAAAAATAATAATAAATAAGAATAATAAATACGTTAAAAAACAATAAAAAATAATTCAAAAATAAATCTAAAAAATGGAAAAAGAAAAAACAAAAAACAGAAAAAGAAAAGAAAGAAAAGGGTGGGGAATGGGGGAGGAAGAAAGAAAATGGGGGCTACATTTTACAATGTTCATATATCATTTCATAAAAAT
>VUQH01059721.1:2700-14415 GCA_015106775.1 Etroplus canarensis | reverse complement strand
CAGCAATGTCTCAGACGCTGGCCAAAAAGCCACCAAGGTCAGGCTCAAAGGTCAGCGCTGTCTCCAGGTGGAAACAGGAGGAGAGACACCCTGGAAGTGTTTGGCCTGTGATGTCCCCTGTGCCTTGTGTTGGACAGGAAGTTTTCCAGAGTGGCACAAATAAAATGTGTCACATCATATGTTGACAGAAAAAGTTTCATGGAGTGGCACAAATAAGTTGTGCAAAAAAAACGCCTGTGACTTTTACTGTATTTTAACGTAAATAGTTGTTATAAGTTTGTTTTTTGCCAAATTTGTATATAGTTCTTTGAAACTGACACTTTATATTTTCATTTTAAGTTATGAAAACTGTCAGTTAAGCATGTTTGTGCAGTTCAAAGTAAAAAAAAAAAAAATCACATTTTTTTTCAACTCGGATTTTATGTTTCTGTGTGATTTTAGGTCCAGTGTGTTAATACAGTATGTCAAAATGAAAAATAACCCTTTAAATTTAAAAACTGGCAAGGTAAACAGTTTTACTGGTGAAATATAAAGCTAAAATCAAAAAGAGTCAAAAACGGCCAAATATACCACCCAACCCCTGAGGGTTAAACTCTTCTTTAATGCTTTTGGTTATCAGCTTATATTTTATCAAATAGAGAACAAACCACGGAAGAGTTACCTGAGATGGATGGTAAATGACAGAGGTGACCTTCTTGGTGTGACCCTTTAGAGTTGCCACAATCTGCTCCTCGTTCTTGTCAAACACCACCACATTCTTATCAGCTCCACCTGGGAGAACAGAACAAGGCTGACATCAGATTCTTCATCTTTCATGCCAACAAATCAAATATAGAATAAAAAATCCATTTAGTGTACCAGTGAGCACTTTGTTGGTGTCTGAGGGACACAGATCCAGAGCCAGAATACCAGGCACACTAGCACTGTGAAGACCCTAAAGGTGACGTGAGAGAGAAAGTTAACACTATGAGCTGAAACAGATGCATCCTTGTGATTCTGCAGAGTCAATACTTACAGCATGGGAGGCCACTTGGCGGTATTTGCCGAGATCCTCAGCTCTAACCAGCTCCTCTGGGACAGTTTTTCCTCTCTGGAAAAACACAATAAAGCGGTTAAAGCATTAAAGTAAAATACATACAAATAGAACCTGCGGTAACACAAGTATTTACACATTAGGGAAAACTGTAAGATTAAAGTAGCTAAATAAAAGAAAAATATACCTTCTTTCTCTCTGTAGTGAGGATAGTAGCCTTGTCTTGAAGCTGCAAACAGGAAAAAGCAAATTGAAGAAACATAAAACTCAAAAATGGGAGTTTATCACCAAATAATGATATATCTATCTATCTTACCTTCTGGATGATTTCTGGGGTCATTCCTACTTGTTCACTAATCTCCATAGGCTCTCCAGCAGCACCCTGAAATAAAGTAAGCAGAATTAAAGATTGTTAGAAGAGATAATGACAAATTTTGATCATTGTCTTAAAAAAAACAGCTACTCACTGCTACAGCTGGCTGAGAGGCAGGAACTGCCTGAGGGGCAACCAATCCAGCCTGGGGTTTAAGTGTGGCAAGAGCTGAAAAAAGAAATAGGCTCCATTAGAAAAACATACTTGAGCTCAGGTTAATTTACAGCTGATGATCATATTAAAGCTGTAAATGCTTAATATCTGTAATGAACAGACACACAAACTGCTGTCAACCCACCTTCTCTTGCAGCAGTGACCTCTTTGGTGAGTCGAGCGATGACTCTACAGGCGGCATCATGTTGATAGAGGGCGTGCGAAAGCTCTTGGCGAGTAGTCTGCAGCTGCTGCCGCAAAGTGAAACTATGTAGCATAACAGCATCCTGAAATAGAACAGAAAAATAAGACAGTTTAAAGAAAATATTTTAAAACAAGAAGCAACTTAGAATCTAGAAACACTCGAAAGACAATATCTCCCAGACCAAAACCTTTGTGGGACAACAGTGATGGACTTAGGATTTGTTCACTATTTGGTAGGTCTAAATTTGCCTAAATACTGCTGTAAAATCAGTGGTTAACGAGATAAACAACAAAGCTGCAATCCAGGTCAAATTCCGAGCAGGAGCAGAGCTCTGTAAATTACAACATATAATGGATGATAAAATAACATCAATCACTTCATATTATGTTCTATAGTTTATTCCGTGGTGTCTCAAAATACATTGTTTACTAAGGATTTTTCTGGCTGTTTTGGTTGCATGCTTCTATGTCAATTTATTCTTGACATATAAATGTTTTCTGCCTCAAAGTACTCAAGAACTGCACTGCTTCCAGCTACTGCCACCTGTCCTACACTGCTAGTCTACTTTGCACCAACAATCAAGCCTGAAGTCGCAGTCAGTGAAGGATGGAGTCATAACATTGCTCATCCAATAACGTAACTGCCACTGTACATTAATAAAACAGAAATAATTTATTTAACCATCTTTCTGGTGCTGACTAGTAAGTGCAACTACTAGCACACATTAGTACCGTTTATGGCAATATTTTTTTATCAGCTGTATGACAGTTTGCAATCTTACACAGCGCCACATGGATGCAGGTAGAAAAGTGAATACCAGCATGGATTAATTCTCTGCTGTAGTTTAAGCTTGAAAGTTCCATGCTTACATTTGGTATTTTATACAATATGTATACAATAGACAATATTTATGTTAGGCCTATATTCATTTGATTTTTAGAAATATGAATACACACACAATACACACACATATGTATATATATGGGCTGTCAAAGTTAACATGTTAATTAATTTGAATGATTAATCTGATTAAACACGTTAAAGCAATTAATGTGTGTGCAGTGCACAATGACTCAAAATCCCACAATTCCACTTACTGGTGCAGATAGGTGATCCAATGCTATCTAGCAGCAGAACCAATTTGATTAAGATGGATCATACTGACTCTCTCAATGAGAAGTTTGATTACAAAAAACAAAACAAAACAACACACACACACACACAAAAAGACGGAACAATCAAATGACAAAGTAATTTGCACACTCTGCAGGAGGGAGTTTTCATTTCACCAAAGCACTTCCAGCTAAAAGTACCACATCAGCATGACAGCCAGTTTATGTCAAACCACCCTCACCCACTATCGGGCCCTCAGGAAGTCTACCACCAAAAAAAATTTCATTTATTTTGACAGTTTTTCATTTTGCAATCTGAACACCATATCTGTTTTTTTAGTGTAAATAAAACACGTTAAGTGTACATATCACCTTCTGTCATGAGTCGTTTTGCCCCCACAAATGAATGGGTATTAATTATGATTAATCTAAATTAATCCACAGTGGTCCTGTGATTAATCTCACACACACACACACACATATAAATGAACATGAAATCTGGGGGATAATCCAAATTGACTTCTGAATCAGAGCCAGATTCATTTTCTTTTTGCTGCTTTTATGTGGACTTGGGGTTTGTTCACTACTTGGTAGTTATGAAAATAGACACTGAAGTAATTTTTATCTCGTATATATAAAATGGTGTCAATATTAACACATTTTCCTCTGTAAGATCCAGATATACCATACTTTTTGGGACCAGGGAGTTGAGATTAAATTGCAACCTGGTGCTTCTACACCTACCAAGTTGAAGTGTCTCAAAATCTGTGATGAGCTACTGTGATAATATCAGAAATCTCTACAGCAGAGCAACCAGTTCAAAACCATAATATCTCTCGATTTATATCTGGGGAGCAGTGGCTCAGAGGGATGGTGAATGGTTCAGAACCAGAGGACTTAACCAGGTTAAGACATTTAAAGATCTTCTTTACTGAGGTTAATAATATTAGTGTTTTACACTTATTGTAGACTGATTAAAAAAAATACACCAAAGCAGTATACTTACAGTATAAAAATGTTTTGTTCTTTGGCACCTCATCAGGGTTTAGAGAACTTACCCACTCATCTTGAAGGGACTTGAGAATGGCAGGAATACTTGTTGCTGATGGTGCCTTTGGTCTGATAGGATGGGACACTAAAAGAGAGGAAATTGCTTAGTTTCAAAACATAGTAAGTTCATTTCGTAGTTATAATTGATTCTTTAAGGACATGTGTTGTAGGATATGTGAGCAACAAAACAACTGACACAATCTCAGATACCTTTAAACCAGGGGTGTCAAACTCATTTCATATCACTGGCCACATACAACCCAACTGCATCTGAAGTTTACTGTACCAGTAAAGTGATTGCATGATTACCTCTAAAGAAAAACCACCTCCGAACTGTTCCCCTTACTTTTGGAGAAAAGACATTCAACATATTAAACCCCTGAGATTTCTTAAGGAAAAGAAGTTTAAGAATATGTCTTCCGCATTATTAAGAAATGCTGCTGTAGTAAAGCAAAAAAGCCTGTGAGCACAGCTCATTAGGCTTCCACTGTAAGAAATAAAAGACTTTATTCTGTAATTAAAAATAAGTCAATTTTCTATTCCTTTTCTGTGAATTAACATAAAATGTCTCATTATTACAATGCAAAAACCCAGAAAATTCTGTTGTACATAGAGAAAAAAGGAACTTTTCTGTTTTTAATTTGAATATTAACTGATAAAGAAAAGCTAATTTTTTAATGATTTCTTACTTTGGTGTATAACAATGTTTCAAGTATTTTATTCTGAAAAATTTATGGCCTCCTTATCTGAAATGTTCACATTTTCCAAAGCCATCAGGTGGGCTGGACTGGACCCTCTGGTGAACAATTTCTGGCCTTATATTTGACACCTGTGTTTTAAATCATCACAGCACTTGGCCATGCTAGCAGTTTATTACCTCACAGTCAGTTTTTAAACTGTATTGGTCCATTTTTAAACTTATCTAAAACTTTACAAATGAATACTGATCTAACTTTTTAAATTCTACCCCTTTAAGGCCACACAGATAAAACTAAAGCATAACATAAAGACAAACAAATTCTCTCTTCATTAAGATTAAAATGTTCAGCTTTTGTTTTTGTAGTACTTAAATTACTCTGACTTAAATGGAGTTTCTCTGTTATTTCTCAGTGCAATGCAACTTGGGTGAACAGATCCCAACACACTAAATGTTAGACAAACACTGCACTTGTGTGGAACAATATGGGACACATGTACAGTCCAAATATATTATATTTGAGTGGAACTTTTCCAACTCTCCTGCTAAGTACATGCACTAAGGATAAAAGGAAGTTTATTTTAATGGTCTCATATTCTCCTGTATTCTTTTTTACATTTCAGCGTGGCTTAAGGTGCTGTTCTGTCTGGTAACCATCTCTGGAATTCAGTAGAGATGCATCCAAAGACTGGCATGCCTTTTTTGAGCCTTAGCCAACAATTTTAGCAATTTTTAGCCAATTATGACAAACGTACATTATCTTGCTCCACACTATATTTTTTACTCCAGAAAATTGGAAAAAAAAAGGAAAAAAAAGAGCGAGAGATAAAAACCCTATTTCTCAGTATATACAGCTGCTTAATTTTCTATGTGGTAGTTTAAATCATGTTTACCAAAATCCACAAAGCTTGTGAGTTTTTGGTGACTTCTAACTTTACCTGGCTGAAATAGCTTTAGCCATCCTAACCTTCACTCTGGTAATACAAACTGAACATTTTAGTACTAGTATCCAGGTCAGGACACAAGCCCCTCTCACCATGGAGAGTTGCATCAGGAACAGCATCCGGCGTATAACCTCTGCCAAAATTACCAATGTGGATTAATCTGCTGTGGGAATCCTTTGGGGTGACAAGTGAGCAGTCGAGGGTTCGAACTGAATGATCTGCAGGCTGTAAATGTTTTGCCTAAATGTAAATTTGCTCATCTTGGCCCAGGAGAATGACTTCCACTGATGCTTTAGCCTTTATTGGTGCTGAAGTTTATAAGTTTGACTATTTTCATATTTTTCTCTGATCTCATTATAAACTACAGTGCTTGTCTTATCTATTTTGCTGTGTATGTATGTGTGTGTTTGTTCCTATTCTGAGCAACCATTGATTGTATTGCTGTCTGTCTCGCAGAGGACACTCTACTAAAAGAGATTTTTAATCTCAAGAGTTGGATCAACCGGGTTAAATAAAGCTTGAAACAAAATCTTATTACATAAACCAGACACTGATAAAAATTACCTTTGAGAGATATAATTTGCAGTCTAAAAAGGTGATAAATCACAATACATTGTAGCATATTTTACTGCAAGACTAAGCATACTGCAAAAATATCGCATCATGGAGTCTCTGGTGATTCCCACTTCTACTGCAGAGCTGATCAAAATGTGGGACACTGTCTCAATATGATGGACAGGGAGGCAAAGGATGCAAATGCAGTGCAGTCTCACATGTAGAGGGACAAATGTCACCCTAACGCAAGCACGCTTCAAACTCCAAGCTACTAAACTCCAACATTCAACATTTCAGCCTCGATGAAGCCCTAACACTGGGATGATGCATTAGTTAGAGTCTCTCGTAGATTACTGTACCTTTGATATCTACGAGCTGCTCCTCAGACAGCGGCTGTCCGTTCATCGGGTCCGTCCCATTCTCTGCGATGTACTTCTCGATCAGTCTGCGCTCAAACACCTGGTTGGACACCGGAGAGACGCACGGGTGCTCCGGCACCTCGTTGGAAACTGCGTCAGAGTGCAAATAAAGCTTTAAAAATCACACAATACCAACGAGGACCACAATCATAAAGAATCGCTGAACTATCTGAAGCAGAAGGCGGTACTGCATGGCCGCTAACGTTAGCTAAATTAGCTCGCAGCATTAGCGCGCTATCGCGCTAACCGGCCCATTCAGCTTCACTTACTTGCACAAACCAAAGACATCTTCCAGGTGGAGTCCTAATAGTCTCTTCTTAAAATGCGATCTATGCTCACACTATATCTGAAAATTGCCGCCTCTAGTTTGGACTTTACTTCGGTTTATAAGCAGCACGCTGCCCTTTCATTGCCGCTACAAACGCACACCCTTCTTCTTCTACGCTTTGTCCAAATCTCACAGTTCCTGCACCGCCCCCTACCGCCGGAAGTACATCGCTGCGCTGATGAGAAATGGGTGTATATTTTGTATTTCATCACCATTTACAGCTTCTTATATGTGATTGCAACAAGTAAAAATGCAAGGAGTAGAAGAGTTTAAATACCTGGGGTCAATCATCCAAAACAATGGATAGAGCACAAGAGAGGTGAAGGAGCGAGTGCAGGCAGGGTGGAGCCGGTGGAGATGAGTGTTAGGGTGCTTTGTGACACAAGGATGGCAGCAAGAGTGAAAGGGAAGGTTTGCAAGACAGTAGTGAGGCTGACAAAAAGACTGGGAATGACCAGGATGGACAGGATTAGAAATGAGTACATCAGAGGGACAGCACAAGTTGAGAAGTTTGCAGACAAAATCAGAGAGGTGAGGCTGAGATGGTTTGGACATGTTCGGAGGAGGGAGAGTGGATATTTCAGACAAAGGATGTTGAGGATGGAGCTGCCAGGCAGGAAGAGAAGAGAAAGACCACTGAGAAGGTTTATGGATGTAGTGAAGGAGGACATGCAGAGGGTTGGAGTGACAGAAGAGGATGCAAGGGATAGGTTGAGATGGAGGCAGATGATCTGCTGTGGTGACCCCTAATGGGAGCAGCCGAAAGAAGAAGATATGTGACTGCAAAAAGTTTTCTTCAGTTTAATAAAAACACAAATCTTCTTTTTCTTCATCTTTCGGCTGCTCCCGTTAGGGGTCACCACAGCAGATTATCTGCCTAAACAGATAATCTACAGTACTGTGCAAAGTCTTGAGCCAGCCATTAATTTCTTTCTTTTTTGCTAGGAAAATGGGAAATAGGTGCAGCTATTAACTGAAACATGTAAGCATTAATGGGATACAGTACATAATACAATTTACAATTTCCTCCCCTGGGATTAATAAAGTATTCTGATTCTGACAGTGTTCAGTTTTGTGCTTTTCTATCCAGGTAGGCATTTCCCCCACTGGCAGTATGTTTGGGATCACTGTCATGCTGAAAAATGAGGCTGCTGCCAATCACACGTTTTCTAGAGGCTTAATGCATGGCGGATCAAAATCAGACAATGCTTTTCTGTGTTCATTAATTTCGTCAGTTTTGACAAGATTCCCAACACCACTTGTTGAAATGCAGCTCCAAACTATGACAGAGCCTCCACCCTGTTTTACAGACAGCCATAGATTCTCATTGTTGTACCTCTCTCCTGACTTCCTCCAGACATATTATGGTTTGAATCAAAGATTTCAAATTTGGTTTAATCATACCATAATATCTGTTGCCTCTTATTTTCAGTCCAGTTCCTGTGTAATTTGGATACATCTGCTGGCACTTTGAGAATAACCTTGTTGGTGTAAAAATACTGTTTTACGCCTGTTATCTTTTGAATTTTTTGTAGTTTCAAATAAAAAAATGGGAACAAATTATGTTTTTTTGCGAGAGGCATGATATGATTTAAAATGGGTTTTTTTTGCAAAGTTAGGGACACAAGCCCCTATCACCATAGAGAGTTGCATCAGGAAGGGCATCCAGCATAGAACCTCTGCCAAATTACTAATGTGGATTAATCCGCTGTGGTGAGTCCTTGGTGGAGAATACAAGGGAGCAGCTGACAAATACATTTGTCTGTTATGTGCAGACACAACACTGGTTCATCCTTTGTGTGAGGTACCTTTTCAATGCTTAAATGATTCACAGGTCAGTGTTAAGTGACTTAAACAAAAACATTCCTCTGAGAATGGTCAGGTACAAGGACTGGACTGAAAATGAGAGAAAAAGGAGCCAATGTCCTAAGAAAAACTTTGTAAGACCTCTAGAAAGCCTGGCGAACTACTGCTCAAGACCACTTAAAAAATTAGAAGGAAGTCTGGCTCATTGGAAACAAAATATGAAGTAATTAGGAGGGCTCAAGAATTTTGCACAGTACTGTATGATTTGAAATGTTTTATATATTGAATATATAATTCCAGCCAAATAGATGCATTAAACACAAAGTATAATGAAAACATCATCTAAAATGTGTGTTAAAGATACATTTTATTGTTTGAGTGATGAAATTTTAATAATACAAAGATATTACAAGCAGCAGTTCAGTCTCCTATGTTGATGGAAAGATTTGAAAATTTTATCCTGCACACAACACTCACAGATTAATTGCAATAGTTGGTGAAACATGTTACATGTCACATAACGGTTACTAGTATTATTTTGAAGGTTTAATACACTACAACTGCATAAATCATTAAAAATACAGACAAGATATTTAGAATATTAATTGTTGTTGCAGTTAGGATGGACAACACGATGGGTGAGCATTTAAATTACTTCTATATTGCTGTACAGTATTTAATTTTTTTTTTAACTTTGCCACAACTAATGTGTAGCCCTAGAGACCATCATGAACACAGAAACATACATGTCAGCAAACGCAGTGCAGATCATATTGGTCCTGAGGGTCTGGAGGTAGGAAACGGCAGGAGATTTCAAGAGCACCATCAGCCAGTGCAATATGAGACAGGAAGTTTAATGCTCAACTCATGCTTCTGAAAAATGACATGAAAGCATCACAAACCAAAGTATTAAAACTGTGCATAAGGCACAGGTGAGGGCTTTCTTTTCTGTCGACAGCATGATTTCACTTTTAGTGTTATTTCTCCATGCTGTACGATTCTTCTTCCCTTATTGCAGTTAAAGTTCTCTGTTTTATTAAAAGTTCAGATTCTTTGATGTGTAAACACTGCACGATTCAGAGGTGTCAGTGTCTAGTGGCAGTGTGGAAAAGAATTGTTGTGTTTGGTTCCCCCTTCCCTTATCTCCATCCTTCTTGATCTGGAATTGAACACAATCCTCAGACGAGTGGAGGCAGTCTGAAGTCCCGGGCACAGAAAAGGTAATCCGGTCCTCTTCCTCATTAGATGTACCCTGCTAAGAAGAAATGAAGACGCAAATTTAAAAATATTTCATTAGTCTGTGACACGAAAATGCTCACAGCTGGAGTGTTGTATTACCTCAGCAGATAAATTATGATTAGGGGAGTTCCCAGGTGTCAGTCTGTGCACTTCTTGGTTCTCAGCTCTCGGAGACCCAGCCAATACAGGAGTGTAACCCTGGAAATACAAACAACAGCACAAGTGCACACACAAATATATACAATTAGAATTTAGATACCCAATTAAATTTGAGAAACAAGTTAAAAAGATGACTAAGGTTGCAAAGCAAATTTATACACATTTAAACTTAGAGCCATTTCATGCTGCAAATACTTGTATGCAGTTATTTTTTTCTCTTTTAAACTGTAGCGCAACTTCACATCCAAAACAATGAGGCCTCTTATGATAACATACAATTGGGCAATTAAAATTTGGGATAAGAAGCCAGTAAGATCACACCATTGCCATGTTCTTAGGAAAATGAATATGTTAAGTTTTGATAATTTTATTACATTTTCTGACCTAAAACTCATGTAAAAAATGCCTACATAATCGGGCTCCCAAGATTCCTATAAATGCTGTGATGTGTTGCATGGTTCACGTAAAATACGTTTTTCTACAGAAATAAAAGTATAAATAAAAAAATAAATACAATTTAATACATTCATTTTAATACAATTTAAAGAGTTAATTTTTAACTGATTTCATTCAGTCTTACAGTGTGAGCGGGACTGGCTCTTGGGGTCCATTTTCTTGGTGTTCCAGGCTGCTGAAGGTGGCTGTAGTAGCCCGGGGGCTGAGGAGAGGGCTGACTGTAGTCCTGCAAGAAAAACAATGAACATAAATAAAGCGAGTGCAGCGGTACAGAAAACATGGATAGTCCAAGAGAGAAAACAAAGGTTAAACAGTTTGCCCTATTTCTGCTCAGGTCTGCTGTTGCTATTGACATGTGTGGTGCAATCATAACAGGACCTTAAGAGCTTCTAAGGTACTGATAAGGTACCAAATTGGAGTGGAGGTCGCCATCATCTACCTGCTCAGCCGTATCTATACTCACCTGGATAAGCCACTGAGCACTGTGAGGGTCATGTTCTTTGACTTCTCCAGTGCATTCAACACCATCAGGCTGGCACTGCTAGGTGAGAAACTGACAATGATGGGGGTGGATACCTCCCTAGTGGCCTGGAACACTGACTACCTGACTGGCAGACCACAGTACGTGTGTCTGCAGCACTGTGTGTCAGACAATGTGGTCTGTAACACTGGAGCTCCACAGGGGACTGTTCTCTCTCCCTTTCTCTTCACCCTCTACACCACAGACTTTAGCTACTACACAGAGACCTGCCATCTTCAGAAGTTTTCTGATGACTCTACAGTAGTGTAGTGTATCAGAGAGGGTGACGAACAAGAGTACAGGACTGTAGCGAGCAACTTCATCACATGGTGCAAACAGAACCATCTGCAGCTTAATGTGAGAAAGACCAAGGAGCTGATTGTGGACATGAGAAGAACCAAAACACCAGTGTCACCTGCTTCCATTCATGGAGTTTGTGTGGAGACTGTTGAGAACTATAAATACCTGTGTTCACATTGACAATAAACTGAAGCCATCTACAAGAAGGGCCAAAGCCGTCTCTGTCTTCTGAGACTGCTGGACGATGCTCAGGATGTTTTATGAATCTGTGGTAGCCAGTGCCATCCTTTATGCTGTAGTGTGCTGGGGCAGCAGACTGAGAGTAGCGAACACGAACAGACTCAATAAACTGATCCGCAAGGCCAG
>VUQH01059716.1:10349-26137 GCA_015106775.1 Etroplus canarensis | reverse complement strand
TTTAGCTTGGTAAACTGTATGATTTTGTCATGTGATACATGTTAGTGTAATACATCTACATTTTAAACTTTTAGGAGTTCATCGGATTCATAAACAGTTTACAGTGTAATTTATCAAAAGTCATATTTAGGTTTGAGCCAGAAAAGCACATACAACATTGTTTGCAATTTACGCATTTTTTGATTATTTCTTCTCATGTCTTTCAAATATTGACAGTGCAGAAGTTTATTGGAAGAAACAAAGAAAATACAGTTCAGCTGAAGACATTTACTCAAGCTGTGAAAGTTGGCAGGGCTCAGTGTAATTGAGGCAATCAGTTGCCTTGAAGTTTTTAAGTTTTGAGTGACATGATTTTGAGTTTACAAAGTTGAAATGTTTAAACTTTGTTTAATTAAAAAATTGTAAAATTGGACAATAAATACTGAGTATTGTTTAAATAAAATAGTGAGTTTTTTGTACTTGTTCTTTTTAACTTAGGTTAACTTGATCCCTTTGGAAATATGAATGAAAACTTTAAGTGACAGTAAGTGAACATTTTTGACTTTACTTTATAAACATTTTTAATTTCACTGTAGTCAAAAACTTAATGTCAAATATAATACAGATATTTAAGAAACTGACATTTGAGTTCATAAACTTAAAAAACGTAAGGCAATCAGTTGCCTGAATTTTTTTTAGTTCTGTAAGCGTCTTTGGGTTTACAGTGTACAAGAGAGCAATTTAACCATTCTGGAGCAATTCTAAACATTTTACTGTGTACAAAGGATAAAAACGGAAGTTCAAATAAATAGGCCATTTATGCTGGGGGGGTAAGGTAGGGTCTTTCCTTTACAGTTTATAGCACCTTGAGGTGCCTTTTCCTGTGAATTGAACTGAACTGAATTGATGTCGGACGTGAACTGAAAGCTGCAGACAAGTCATTTCTCCTCAGTGCTACAGTCTATCAGTGTCTTGAAGGTGCACAGAAAATAGCAGTTATAGCATGTCACTTTAGTGCTATCAAACAGAATCAGCACTGAGAGAAATGTAGTCCTAAACTATCTAAGTTAACACAATGACACTCAAGAACATGCTGTAGCTGACTGTCAAATACAAATTTCAGTTTCTTTCTGAAGCACTATTTCAATTACACTCATCACCTTATTTCATAAGCTGGCTTTAGTTTAATTTAAGTTTTCTTAAAACAAGCATTACTTATTGTGATATATACAGTGAAATAAAAATTGTAAAATATCATAAAACAACTTCTGACCTGTGAAAACTTATCTGTTGCTTATTTTTGGCATGTCCTTTATTAGAACTCAAAAAGCTGCACAAAGAATTTGTATTTTATAAAAGAAGGAGTGAGACCCAACATCAGATTCCCTGTGCACAGTGGCAGTGGCTCAGATGCATCTAGAGTAGATATGATCAGATATCTCCTCATAGTACACACTACTGAAATAATGTCTTTGAGAACATTAATTGGGAATTGATTTGGAGATGAAATAACAAATATCCTGTCTACAATAAAGTTAGCAAAGTAAAATATATGGACAAAGATACTGAGCCAATCCTCTTGATCATTAAATTCAGGTGTTTCATTCAGTCTCATTATAAGTTTGTGTGAACAGAACAGGCATGCAACTGATGAGAGGAGGTCGAGGAGAAAAAAAGGCAGCCATTTTACAGGCGCCAAGGGGCACTGTGAGGGTTTGATGCCTGGGTTAAGTTGACTCCTTGCTAAGCCTCCAGTGCACCTTGTGTAGGTCTGTGGTAGGTCTTGAATTGGCCTCTGATCTCCAGTCTTCCTCTTCCACAAGTGAGTTTCAAGCCAGGGCCACTCCACAGCCTTCTGGTTCCCAGCCAGCCACCAACAGACTGAACCACTGCCGCCCCAAAGGATGTTGAAGATGGAGCTGGCAGGCAGGAGAAGACTACAGAGAAGGTTGATGGATGTGGTGAAGGAGGACATGCAGAGGATGAGAAGGAGCAAGATAATTGGCTGTACTGAAGATTAAATTAGAATATCTCAATAAAACAAACAAAACCATGAGCTCAGTGAATGGAAATCTAATACACACAAATAAGCTTGAGTAAAAGTCCAACAAATAAATATTATCATAGAGGAAGTGCATATTTCCTATCACTGGTTTAAAATGATTATTAATAGATCACGGGGTATATTTCTGGTGACCTTGAACGCAGCAGACGTCCTGGAAGCGCCAGCCAATCGCTGATCTGAGTGGGCGGGGTTTAATAAACTTGCCGACCTCTAGTCTGACCGGCTGCGGCCTCTGACGCTCATTCATTCAGTAAAGCCGGCTTTGCTTTCATATTTTCAGGACGAACAACCGCTGAACCCTGAGCTGTCTGTCATCTCCCACCTGACTTTATATCGCTCCAAAATCCATTTCTGTCCGCATTTTATGTCCGCAGCACGAATGTGTTCGCTGTCACGCTCCAGAGACGCTGCTTTGGTACTAAACAGGGGCGGTGGTGTAATCCATTTAGCTGTCAGACTGTCTGTTTTCTATATTTTGGGTTTTATTCCGTTGACATGTTGGAGAACAAAGGGAAACACATGTCCCCGCTACGGGGGCCCCCGGCGCAGCTCCAAATCTCATTGGCTGCCATCCGACCTATCGCGTAGCACCACACTGAGGAACCGTAACATCGGCGTGTGTGATTGGCGCAAACGTTTGGCGCCTCTCGAATCCGCCGGAGCCGTAGTGGGCGGTGAGACAGCAGCAGTTTGAACAGAGTCGGTGCCGCCGCGGCGGAAACACAGAAATAAAACCCACCGTTTACAGGCCGCTGCGAGTGGCGCTCGGAAACACGGCGTCTGGGTGTCCTGACCCGGCTGGGAGCGGAGCAAGACGGGGCGTTTTTTTGTTCGCCCGCTCTGGGTGCGTAGAGCCGGGTGTCGCGCGAACTCGGTCGCTCCCTGCTCCTGAGCTAACCGCCAGCTAGCTGCGGAGCTAACGTTACAGCTAGCCGCAGCTAATCCGCAGCACAAAGGACGAGTTTCGCCGTGTCGGTCGCGTCGATTCGGGGTCCCTCCGTTGGATGAGGCCGGAGCCTCCCGTGCAGGTAGGAGAAGCTGTCAGCGTCCGCGTCCGTGTTTACGGCGCTGCTGCCGAGCGCCTGTTCTCGGTGCTTTGTGGACGCCTCAATCTTTGTTAACTAACCAACTGTTAGCTAGCTCACCGGGGTGTCGTGCCAGGTTTTGTGCCCCGGTAAATACTGACTCTCCTGCGCAGAAGCCGACTTTTTTTTTTCACAGAAACGCTTTATTGCAGAGAACGGGGCGTTGATGGTGGTAGGGCTACCCGCCCCTGTGGTTTTAGGACCTTTTGTGAGCCGGTTTGTGGACGCACATTTTCAGGGGATCCAAACTTGGCACGACATCCTCAAGCTATCGTTAGCTCGAAGCTTTCCTGCTGTGTTACAACGCTGTGCAAAAGTCTTGAGCCACCCCCGTTTCATTCTATTTTGCTTCTAAGAAGCCAGACTTTCTCATAATTCTTTAGAGTGATCTTTGATAATAGTTCTCCAAGCTTTCTGAAGGCCTTTCAAAGTTTTCCTTTAGACACTGTCTGCTTTTTCACTCATTTTCAGTCCGGTCCTTGTACCTGACCATTTTCACAGGAATGTTTTTGTTTAAGCCACTTAACAATGACTTATAAATCCAAAAACATAATAGCTTACCAGAGAACCAATTTTAAATTGGATCTGTAGGAGGAACTGTGGTATTGTACTAAGAAGTCAGGAGTGGCAGAGAAGTATGTGAGATGATGCAGGACATGTATGAGGACAGTGGTGAGGTGTGCTGTAGGAGTGACAGATGAATTCAAGGTGGGGGAGGAATTACATCACCCTTCTTGTTTGCAATGGTGATGGTCAGGCAGGAGTCTATGTGGACTATGATGTTTACAGATGACGTCCTGATCTGTAGTGAAAGACAGCCTGCTGAGGTGGAGGTATGCGCTGGAGAGAAGAGTTATGAAAGTCAGCTGAAGCGAGACAGAAAGCATGTGTGTGAATGAGAGGGAGGCAGGTGCAATGGTGACCATGCAAGGAATAGAGTTAATGAAGGTGGATGATACCTGGGACAGCAGCACACTGGGTGCCATCCTGTCAGCTAACAGGAAACTGAGGTTACAGTTCACACAAGGTTACCAAAACTGAACATTAGAAGATTGGAAAATGTTGCCTGATCTGATAGGTCTTATTTCCTGCTGTGAAATTTTGATGCTAGGGTCAGAGCATTGTTTAAACACCACAGCCTACTAAGTATTGTTGTTGACCATGTCCATCCCTTTATGACCACAGTGTACACATCTTCTGAGGGCTGCTTACAGCAGGGTAATGCAACATGCCACAAAGCTTAGATAATCTCAAACTGGTTTCTTGAACATGACAATGAGTTCACTGTACTCACATTGCCTCCACAGTCACCAGATTGCAACAGAGCAGCTTTGAGATGTGGTGGAAGAGGAGATTCTAATCATAGATATGCAGTCGACAAATCTGCAGCACCTGCATGATGCCATCATGTCAATATGGATGAAAATCTCTGAGGAATGTATCCAGCACGTTGTTGAATGTATGACAAGAAGAGTTATGACAGTTCTGGCAGCATATGTACAGGCTGTACCTTCATATGCTGCCCATAACCCTTCATAAAATCTAAGCATGCCAGACTTTAAAATTTCTTATATTCCTGAAAGGCAGGGATATCAAGGAATCATCAGCACTGCCACAAATCCTTTGTGTTATCACAATAACACAAAAACTGTTTTGTTTTGTTTTTTTAATTTTGGCACAGTAAGAGACCTCCATGAGCTGTGGAACTGATTAGATTTTCAGCCATTTTGAAAATGGGGATCAGCCACCAGGTGTGTTTTCTGTAAAACTTTATATTTTTAGCATTATCTCTGTGACATCTGCACAAAATAAAAACCAAATGGATGATGGGGTCATGTATTTTAATGGTGACCTAATGTCATTTCTGTTGCTATTGCAACAGTGGAGTGTTTTGGTTTTTTTTTTAAATTAAGTGATATCATGGAATCAACTTTGCTACTGCACACATTAAGATAATTTGCATTATTAAAATAATAAGAAAAACCAAATATCTAGCCTCGCATCACATCAAGTGGGGTCAGTCAGCATTCATGAAGAAATTGGGGCTTTTTAGGGATATACCTTTTATTGGTTGCATGGCGACCATGGGGAGCTGGTTTGCATCTGTAGTACCTGGGCAGATCACATAAAACTTACAATAAACAACACGTCATACAAAATAGCTGAAAAATGGTCACAGACCTGATTTGCTATCATCCGCTGTTTGAGATGTGCCTTAAAATTAGGATATGTAGAGCACTCTCTTATTGCTATTAGTAAGGTTATTCCAATATTGACTTCTCTTTTCTGACAGCAGTTTGTTCAAATGTGGTTCACCTGTACGACACCTCTTAATCCCCTCGAGTGATGGCCCATGTGGCAGTCAGATTGCCAGTCTTTTGATTAACAATTTCACTTAAAGGAGGAAAGGGAACTCCATGTAAATCCTTATATATCTAAAACAAGCCTATTTTCAATTTGAAAAGTTATCAAAACTCAAAAGATTTTTCCAGAATGTTATAGTGATGAATTAAGAAAAATTCTTGTTTATAAGGTTTTCTGTTGAATTAAGTGTACTAGCATATTAAAGATGGGAAGAGCCACCATGACATTGCCCACTGTTTTTTGGACAGTTTCACTGTTAGCATTTTTACCGCTGCTGTGTTGGATCCAGAAGCACCATATTTGGGTAAGAGGATGTAACTTGTAAGTTATCAGCTAAAAACTCTGTGGGGTCAGTGCACACTAATTGGCGTAAGCAATGGCTGAAAAAGATACTGGAATTTCAGTCACCAAAACAGTACAGAGTACAGATTTCTTGAGTGGATTCAGATAATTCCATTAAAAATGCTTTAAACACACAAACATGGCCAAGAAGTTTAGTTCAGTGGCATGAATTAGCTGCCTATGTTGGCACACTTGTTAAAGTGTCTACTTCCCTAACTTTAAGTCTTAACAAAATCTAAACTGATGACTTAAAATAAAATTCACCCCCTGTGCAGTTGTTTTGAAAGGGGAAACTATACAAACCGACCAAGAGCCTTTTTCATAGCTGGCTGTAAACTTGTTTATTTCTGCTGTAAAGCTGGACATTTTAATATGGGAGACAAATTTTTGGAGGCAGCCTTAACTGACCACTAAAAGAACTTTTTTAGTCTTGAAGGTTGCCGCTTGTTTATCTGGTTTGTCACAATGATTTGTTGCTGTTCAAAAATGGTGCAATGAAAAGCTGAAAGATTTTAAGAGTTTGGTCATTTTTTATAATAAAGGTTTTCTTTACTGACACAAAGGGGTGAATAAATGGCAACAGAAACTAAATAAAACAACAACTATCAGCATTTGTATCATCTCTATTTGGTACCTTTCCAGTAATTAATGTAAAGACTAGAGTCTGAGCTGCTCAGCAGGATGTAGTGAAACTATTTCAAATGTCTTTTTCTGCATTAAGTTTTAGTTGCTTTATTAAGGCTGGGCAACTTGCTAGCAGTTTTTGACAGGTCTTTGGCCTTTATTGTTTCTCTTGTTTTTACAGTAGCATTTGATCAGTCTGTAACTTATTCTATTTTGTGGTTTAATGAGGTTGGCAGAGAGCTTCTAAATAAAAATAAAAAGCCCTCTGCTAAAATTATTGAAGCAGAAGTCTACAAATGGGAAACAACAACCAACTGAAAGGACGGTGAGAAAATTATGACCATACACTTGACAAAAAGCATGAAATGCCACAGAATAGACTGGGAAAGGATGTGTTCTTTAGAGCTGATTTAAAGCTGTAAACTGTTGGACTTTATGTGGGAGTACAGGGGCAGTGACAGAAAACCAGTTGGCTTTGGATCTTAGCCGAGAGGGGAGCTGAGAAAAGTTGAGAGGATGACCTCAGTGACCTTGAGGCTAAAATATGGAGTTAATAGATCAGTAATATATTGTGGAACAGATCCCTGTAGGGCTTTAAAAGCACAGTGGATAAAGAACTTCTTTAGTTCACAGACAGCCAGTACAACTGAGCCAAAACAGAGGTGATGTGTTGTCCTTTTTTGTACTGGTTTGAGGTCTAGTAGCTAAATTTTTAACCATTTTCAATCAGGAAGGGGTGGAGTTGAACAGAACTATATACAGGGAGTTGTGCTCACTGGCTGCTTCATTAGCTACACCTTGCTAGCACCAGGTCGGATCACCTTTTGCCTTCAGAACTTTTTTAATTCTTCATGGCATAGATTCAACAAGTTGCCGGGAACATTCCTCAGAGTTCTTGGTCCATATTGACATGATAGTATCACACAGTTTCTGCAGGTTTGTCAGCTGCACATCCGTGAGAATTTTCTGTTCTAACACATCTCAAAGGTTGGTGACTGTGGAGGCCATTTGAGTGCAGTGAACCAATTGTCCTGTTCAAGAAAGAAGTTTGATTGATGTGGGCTTTGTGACATGTTGTGTTATCTTGCTGGAAGCAGCCATCAGAACATGGTGAACTGGGCTCACAAAGGGATGGACATGCTCAGCAACAATGCTCAGATAGGTTGTAGTGTTTAAACAATGCTCAGCTGGTATAAAGGAGCCCAAAGTCTGCCAAAAAATGTCCCCCACACCATTGAACCACCCCAGCAGCCTGAGCTGTTGATACAAGATGGGATGGATCCATATGTAAATGTTTTGTACCAGTTTCTGAAAATGCCGTTCGAATGTGGCAGTGAAAATCAAAACTCATCAGACTAGGCAATGTTTATCCAATCTTCTATTGTCTAATTTTGGTGATCCTGTGGAAACTGTAGCCTAAGTTCTCTGTTCTGACCATTTGATTAATAAAAATGTGTATTATGCTTATACTGGTTAGAAAATCAGTTTCACTGCTGGAGATTTTTTCTTTGGCTCTAGCCATAAAAGTCGTCTTCTATACAGGAAATGCCTTACATGTCTGCTAATGCTAAGATAGATATATATATATATATATGTGATAGGCACATAATCAGTCAGGCTCTTGAATGGTTGTGGACAAAATTCCTCGTGTCCACAGCTTTTGGCTATTGGTAGGACTCTCACAAACTGGCAGCTGAACATACTTGCCCTGCAGACACTGGGCCTCCCCAGCACAACACATTTGACTCAATAAAAAGGTTTTTACTTTAGCTGTCTTTATTTTTATTTTCTGCGGTTTGAAGATGTGCCAGGCTGGTGCCTGTCCTCTACACCTTCATAATTTCCGTCTGCCATGTCTGATCTTAAGTGTGATATTTTAGTCAGAGCAGCCGGGCTGGTGGGCAAAGACTCACGCTGACTGACTTTTGGGTGGCAGATGGATCGACAGACGACTGCTGTCATTCACACAAAGTCATGGAAGAAGAAACGATGACTTGGCAGAGGAGCTGTCAGGAAGGAATCCATCTCTGTTTGAAGCTCTTCAGGGTTGGCACTTTAGTACAGACATGAGACCTGAATAGTAGCAGATTAAATGTTAACAGTCTGGTTGTAGACATGTAAATCTACAGTTTAAATGGAAGACACAGGAAAATAAAGTAGAAGTTAACTCTGATTGTTAGTTGTTAGCAAAGGTGGTCTGAGGTTCATACTCTGCTACAGGCATGTGTGCTTTAATAGTAAATATGCTGTGGAACACACAGTTTACCTTCACCACAAAGGATATTTGATTGATTTGTCTGTTTAGTGGGTACCAGATACAAGTTAGGTTTGTTTACCTTGGTAATAGATAACAGCAAGATGATTTCCAAAGGTTGGGTCTCCCCTTTGGTCTGAAATAACACATCTCAAACAGCTATTTGGTTTCTAAGCAATGGTGTAACAACCCGTAAATGGCCAATGACATCAGAACGAACAAGCACATCAGACTGATCGTTGTTCCCGCTACCAAAGTGGTCATGTGATGGGTATAGTTTGTTTGTTAGCAGGATTGCTCAGAAAATGCTAGATGCATTTGTTTGAACATTTAAACAGAGGTGGGGCTTGTTGCTGTGTAAAAGTGAAAGTTTTTCCCTGCATGTACAAAATTTGTAAAAATTTCTTAAAAGGAATAAAAGTCAGTAGAAGTAAGACGGTGTACTTGACTGAGTGAGAGAGAGGAAAGTAGAATGGTGAAGATACACAGAATAGAGTTAAGGTGGATGAGTTTAAATACCTAGGGTCAACCATCCAAAGCAACGGACAGAGCACAAGAGACATGAAAAGAGAGGGAGTAGGCCGGGTTGAGTGGGTGGAGATGAGTGTCAGGGGTGCTTTGTGACAGAAGGATAGCAGCAAGAGTGAAAGGGAAGGTTTACAAAATGGTGAGACCTGCTATGATGTATGGTTTGGAGACAGTGACACTGACAAAAAGACAGGAGGCGGAGGTGGCAGAGTTAAAGATTTTCACTGCGACTGACCAGGATGGCCAGGATTAGAAATGAGTGCATCAGGGGAACAGCTCAGAGCGTTGTACTATGAATCAAGTGCGAGTCCAGCTTCATAGTACAGGCCTCAGGTTGAGAAGTTTAGAGACAAAGTCAGAGAGGCAAGACTAAGATGGTTTGGACATGTTCAGAGGAGGGATAGTGGTTATAGTGGATAAAGCATGTTGAAGATGGAGCTGTCAGGCAGGAGTAAAAAAGGAAGACCACAGAGAAGGTTCATGGATTTAATGAAGGCGAATAGATTATGCAAGTGTTAAGGTTAGAGGGAGGCAGTTAACCCCCTAAAGGGAGCAGCCCGAAAGAAGATGGCAGGTGTCTGTGTATTAAATGGCCAGAAATAACAGGAAAAACAGGAATTTCTGTCAAATAAGGTAACATGGACACATTCCTTTTACTACATGTCAACCAGTCGCGATTACATGCAGGGTCAAATCCCCACTTATTTGGAGTTAGGAGAAACCCTGGAGGTAATGGGCATGCTGTTGTTTCAACCCTACAATCTGGACAAAAACTTGCAGAAGTTGTCATATCAAAATATGACACGTAAAGACGGAAGCCTTGATCGTATTCCTGTTTCGCTGCAGGTGAATCATGGCGTTCACTGGGAAGCGATCAGAGAAACGTCCCGCCTGCTGGAAGAGGAGGGTAAAGTCTGAGTACATGAGGCTTAGGCAGCTGAAACGCTTCCGACGGGCCGATGAGGTCAAGGTTTGTTTACTCAACACAGACACGCCTTCACACTGTACAGATATTAAGAGAAGTTAGGTTCAGGTCTGCTTACTGAGCGCTGGCTTATGTTCATTTTTACCTTGTTGTATTTAGATTTTTCCATTTTTGGGTAAAGAACTATCTGCTTTAAAATTCACTTAATAAAAATCTTTAACCATGAAAAGTGGGAGCAAAGTAGTCCTAAACTCTGTGATTAGTTCTAGGAGAGTTATCCATTCAGCAGTGTTAAAACATTCAAAATGAAGAAGGGGTGGTTATTACAAAGCTGCCTGGATGACAGCATTACTGTGTGGCCACTTAACATGCCAGTTAAGTAATATTACTATTTAAGTGAGTAGAGAAGAATTTTCCACAGATTTAGGTCTTGTAGTGAGTTATAGCAGTGTTTCTTAAGATGCTAAAATTAAGTATCATATTTACTTGGGCAGGTGTTAATATAGCTATTCTGTGTAAGAAAACCTTGAACAAATATCAGCACGCTGTCAAACAACAGTGTATTTCAGCAGGATGCAGGTCCTTTGTTTTGGTCTCTCGCAGCAATCAAAATTTCCTTTAATTCTTTCAGAGCATGTTCAACACCAACCGTCAGAAAATCATGGAGCGAACTGACATTTTGAACCAGGAGTGGAAGACCCGGCGGATCCAGCCCGTTCACATCATGACGTCTGTCAGCTCCTTACGAGGGACACGAGAGGTGAGGAGACTGAAGCCAATGGATAAAACGCAGTATGAATGTATCATATTTATGACAGTGTCATAATTGTACTGCATGTTTCCTCTGCAGTGCACGGTGGACAGCGGCTTCTCTGAGTTCCCCAGGCAGGTCATCCCCCTGAAGACTCTGAATGCCGTGGCCTCGGTCCCAGTCATGTACTCCTGGTCTCCACTGCAACAGAACTTCATGGTGTGTGAGAACTGTTTAAAAGCAGCATGTTGTGCTGAAATAAGCTGGGTATCAGCACTTAAAGTCATTTGCATGTGACTGGCACAGTTTTAACCAAAGTAGTCAGTGTGACGTTTTTCCTTTTTCTGTTTTGTTTTTTGTTTTTGTTTTTTCCTGCTCTTCAGGTGGAGGATGAAACGGTGCTGCATAACATTCCCTACATGGGAGATGAGATCTTAGACCAGGACGGCACTTTCATCGAGGAACTCATCAAGAACTATGATGGCAAAGTCCATGGAGACAGAGGTGAGGGTCAGTGGACAAATAGGACTCATATTTTGAGAACTTCCTTACACAGCTTTGTTCGTATTTCTTGTGTACTTTTTGCATCAACATTTCTGAGTGTACTCAGTCAGAAAATGCTCCAAAAAATCTGGTGTGGGTGTTTTCTGTCAGTACTGAAGAGCTGGTGAGGAGATAAATTGTGATTCATGAAGTCCAATTTAAGTAAGGGTTTAGAAAGAGACCCTCTACGTGGTGTTTTTGGGTGGCACGCACTTCTGCGTGTCGCCTCTGCAGGATCCTCTCCTGTATGACGTTTCAGGGCAGAAAGAAGGACTGACTCTGGGGTAGGTCCTTCTTTCTGCCCTGAGAAACCTCTGGGTGATCACAGCAAGCATAATTTTTAAAAACCTGGCAACCCTGCTGAAGCTGCAGCTTCTCGATTTGAATCACTTTTATTTTGTTCAAGGTTGAATTTGTGATTATTTAACATGATTGTTCGGTATCAACATCAAGTTACTGAACTTAAATACAATTTAAATGTAATTTAACAGAAATAAGTAGGTGAGGAAGTTGGGCCCTGACGGTGTGTTTTTTGACTGCAAGCTAATTTCGCGAGGGCAGTTTCAATGTCTGTCTGTTTTCTGCCGCTTATACGAGTCTGGGTCATGGAGGCAGCAGTCTCAGCGGAAACGCACAAACTTCTCACTCCCCTGCCACCTCCCCCAGCTCTTCTGGGGAAACACCAAGGCTTTACCAAGCCAGCCAAGGGATTTACTTCCTTCAGGGTGTCCTGGGTCTGCCCTGAGGCCATGCCCTAAACACTTCATCTAAGAGGCACCCAGGAGGAATCCTGGTCAGATGCCTGAACCACCTCAGCTGGCTAATGGGAACCCACAATATCTGTGGGTTAAAAAAAGTGCAGTGAAGAGAACACCAGGTGGTGGCAGCAGCCTCGTAGTTCTCAGGAAAGTCATGGTAAGCCGAAGCAGACAGGCTAAGGGACCCGGAACGATCCATAGTCAGAGGCAACTTCAAGTAACAGTTTTAGTAATCCTTCCAGTGGTTCACCTTTTTAATTCTAAAGCGTTTTTTTTGTTTTGTTTTTTGCTTTGCTCTGCTTCTACTTTTTTTTCATGAAGAGGTCTCTTTTAGTCATCTCAGCTCAAGCTGAGCTAAACATAGTAAGTTTGGGTGATTAGAGAGGGGCTATAACCTAAATGGGTATGATTTTTGACACCAGAAGAGGCGCAAGTGAAAATGAGTATAAGCATGAGTTTTAACCTGATTGTCTTTTAAAGAAATGTTTTACAATGGTTAGAAAGCAGTATTGTGAGATTAAAATTCAGTCAGCTTGACATCTACAAGAAAATTTCCCAACCTGATATGAATCCATTCTGGATTCATATTGCACAAAATGGAGGTGTGTACACATACAAAGCTCTTGCAAAGTAACTAATAGGGGTAGAGACTTGAACCCAATACCAAGTAATTGCTGAGAAAAAGTACATTCATTGGAGTTTAGTAAATATAGTAAACCTGCATCTGCTTTATTTTCCTTGAATAATTCTTTAACTACTAATGATATTACAGTGATTCCTAAGTTCTAAGGGCATGGGTTTTTTGTCATAGAATTCAAATAGGTGAAAAATGAAAGCATGGAAATATTGTGCTTTAACAGAACATCGAAATCTGGGGTTTGTTCAGCCTTGGCAAAAGTATGCAGTCTGACATTGCTTGAGTGTTTTATAGTAGTAATGTTCTTAAACACTGATAAACTTACCCGCACCACCACACAACCCTGAAGGTTTCTGCTTGTGACCGAAGAGCAGCTTTATTTTGACTTTGTACTGGCCATGATACAACCCTGCAGCTCTCAGAAACAAGTTGGACACATTTGAGATGTAACCTGGTCTAGCATTTTATAAAGTCCCGCACATAATACCAGCTGTCACTACATCACTGTCGTTCAGAATGCAGAATTAGGTGGAGATTATACTCTGTTGTGGACCTCACAGATGAGGGGTCTTTCCTGTTTTAACCTTCTAAAAACCATTACAGAGAGAAAAAGTTATGGGTGCTTGGTATGGAAAAACTGGTAAAGATTTGTTTAAAGTTTTATCAAAACTTTGCACAGCAGTTTGAGAAAGGACTTGTTTACTGTCCTCCCTCAACCAGAAATCCTACATTAATGCTCCAACTTTATAAACTAAATCTAGCAGTAATGTGCACTTTCACTTGTATGGTTGGTTAACGCGGCGTCTTAACAGATGACAGACAGGATAAATATTTGCTTTGGTTTTTTTTTTCTGCATTAGTCATCCCACTGAGCTCTACCAGTTTTTAAAAAAAACCCAAAACACTGCTTTTGACATTCATTTTGTATGTTGTGTTTTGCAGAGTGTGGCTTCATTAACGATGAGATCTTCGTGGAGTTGGTCAATGCTCTAGCACAGTACAGCGACAACGAGGATGATGAGGAAGAGGAAGATCAGGACTTCAAGATGGACATGTGCGACGGCAAGGACCACCCAGAGGACCCCCGCAAGGACGGGCTCGTTAACAGTGAAAGTAAGTCCTGAAATCTTGGTGGATCATGGTTACTGCACCAACTGCGAACGAGCTGCAATTAGAAACACACAGTGAATAATGAAAGCTGTTGTTGATGTTTCATAATGTGGTTGATCTGAGAGGGTTTCATTCAGTAGTAACACAAGGGTGAAACTACAAGCTGGTCTCGCTGACACTGTGAGTTTTGTGCCCTGATGGAAAGTTTGTGTTTGTGTGTTGTCTCAAGGCCGAACCAACAACGACACCAACAAGAAGTTTCCCTCTGACAAGATTTTTGAAGCCATCTCCTCCATGTTTCCCGACAAGGGTTCCACTGAGGAGCTCAAAGAGAAGTTAGTGGGTTTGTGTGTGTGCAAGTGTGTTAGTGCTGTCACAATACCAGAGGGACAAATTCAAATGCTGGGTTATTTCTTTTGTGGAAATATAAAAATATTACCTTTGATTAAAAAGGTAAGAGAATTCATCCATCAACATCATAAACTGTACCTGGTTTCAGCTGGGCTGATAAACCCTTCAAGCTATTATCTCACAAACCTCAGGAGTGATTTCAGGATCCATCTCAGGAAGCCCCGATCCCTTGCTGAAATCAGATCAGATGACCTTAGGGTGGACATTGGCCCAGTTTAAGGGTGTGTTTGTATTGGGCTTGAGTGCATTTGACTACCAAAGTCCAATTTGTTTGACTAGTGTAATTGGTAAATGCCATACCTGCCCTGGCCCGCTTCAAAAGCTTAGAACACCAATGCTTCTTACAGCCTCAGGTGTCTCAGTGAATATTATTCCAAGTGAAACATAAATGTGATAGGGCAGTGATAACGGTTCTGAAAACTGCCCCCAACCAAAAATTGCATAAACCTCTTTGTTCTCTGCTAGAGAACTTTTCAAGACCACATGTGCAGAAGGGGGCGAGCGCCAGACAGGAGTTGATGCTGAGACAAACCGATGTGTAATGAGGCCAGTGGGGAGTGGGTACAGTCAGCACATGTGCTGTATGAAGCAGCTGTGCCAAAGTGAGATAATATTGGTAGCAGTAGTAATTAGGGATGCACTGATGGTGAAATTCTGGGTGATGACCTGTTTAAAATAACAGTTTGGCTGAAGGCTAATTCCAAGACCCGTATTTCTTTGTGGTAGTTTATTTTTGTAAGTTTTGTTGTTGTTTATTTCTGCCTTTGTGCCAGCTTTTATAGTCTTTTAATGCATTCATCACAGTATTGTTAAAATTCCCCTGTCTAATACTGATATTGGGAACATCAATAATGATAATTATTTTCAAAATCATCTCTAATTACTCTTTAAACCCCTGAGGCCTAATTACCTTTAACTCTAGGTTATCAGAATATGAGATTTTTGCCATTTTATCAAACGATGGGTCAGAATTTTCAGTCTTGCAAATTGATTATTTTATTTAGAGTATCATTAATAGATTTTCTGCTGTAGGAATACAGTTTATATTTGCAGCCAGTTCAGTCATGTCTTACTAATATCAACGAATGACTCCCAGCTGTAAAGTTACAGTAGCCACTGCATTGTCACAGGAATTTGCATACATTCAGCTGTCGATGCAGACAATGTCTAAATGTTCATATGTTTGATCCTAATCTGCTGCTCTGTCTAGATTAGAACATTAATCAGTTACATTTTCACTCTTTATCAGAGACAATATTCAACCAATAACATTAATTTGATCACTTTGAGCTGGTTACAAACTAAAGTGATTTCCACGTCTCCTTTATTAGACTGTGGGAAAATGACGAACAGATTTCACTGAGTAACCAGTAATGTTTAGACTGGTACTTAATTAGCACTTTTCCACTCTC
>VUQH01059710.1:0-12092 GCA_015106775.1 Etroplus canarensis | reverse complement strand
GAATTCACAGCAAGAACATATACTTGGCCCAGAGCTGCATCCACACTCTGTTCACCTGATAGCGAAAGTGATAATGGGATTTGGAGTATGTCGGCCTTCTGCATCAGGAGCGCCAGGCAGCAGAGCACAGAAAACACTTTGAAACAAAAGTATTGCCCTTGCAAAAAGAAATTAGATAGAGCAAAGCAAAGTTCTCAGTTTTAATATAATAGAGTAAAAAAGGACTGGTTTGGTTTAATAGCTTGAGAAAACAGACATAATTCATAGGAATTCAAACAAATCTTTTGAGATTTGCTTTTTTTGAGTATTAGAGATAATCTAATGTACTTTCGGTTTAATTAAGGAGAACATTTTCAGCATTTTGAGATGTGGATCTGTGTGGTATAGCTCACTTCCTTTATTCTGATTTGCATAACACCAGAGTGATCCTGTGCACAACCTGAAAGCCTGGAAATATAAATAAATAAATTCTAAATCAGTTGACAGATAGACAGCAGTTCAATGTTCTGGTTGGCTGCAGATCTGAAATACCGCCAGCCTTTGTTTATGCAGTGCTTAACTCTCCAATAAACATCCACCATGCCAGCATACTTTAAATGGCACCATTGTGCAGACACTTTTTCTTGGTCTCTGTTCAGCCAGAGCAAATGTGGAGAATGTGAATTGCTTCCTCTTGACAAATCAATTGGAAACAAGCAAACAATCATACTCACTCATGATGTCTGGGCTGGAGAGGTACAGTGGTCTATTAAGAGTAGACAAAAGGGAACAACTGCAATGACAGGCTCTACCATTCAGTATGATATTGCAAATTAAAGTACTAACTGGAAAGAAGTATGTGGTTAGGAGACAGATTGAAAACACCAGCTTTTTTTCCGTATGTGCATGTGCATGCAGCCTTTGCAAAAGTATTCCTGGAAATTCAAAAATACTGACTTTCAGTGCTCTCAATGTAATTGCAAATTATCATGCAGTTGTAACTCAGTAGTTTCTGGTAAATGTACATGTTGGTGAGCTTGAAAAAGTCAAAAAGATCCAGTCTGAAACCCACAGAAACACTCACAACTACATTGGGGAGAAACTGAAAAGATATTTAGGAGACATTATTTATGCGACTGAAGAAATTCAGTGCTTGATGGGCACAGGAGTACTGAATTCTGCACTGTAAGCCTTCTGCAAATCCAATTTCCCTCTTTTAAGTTCTCAACTCTGGTGGATGTTGAAGGGAGGCATATTTAATTCATGATTCACTTTAACCAAAAGAAACTATGCTGCTGTGAGTTTCTCATAAATTCATGGTGAGGTGTTTTGCAGTTTACTCATCTACAAAGGTAGGAGGAAGCTTTCACCCACCACTTGGCTCAACTGACAGAAAGAACAAATAGGAAAAAGAGACTGCAATGTTTACCTCTGCATTAAAAATGAATGGGATACTTCATTAGGATCTCCTGTTTGTTTACCTGTAACATATGGAAAGGAAAAGTGTGGCAGGACAGTTTAGGATGAAGAAGGTTTTGTAGCATTGAAAAGCCACAGTCTCGGACTGTTCTAGCAGGTGGTCAATGCTGGAAAGTGTTAGACTTTTCCTCACATATTTTCCCTATGTGAATAATCAGGACTGTTACTCTATGACGTGCACTCACAAAAAAGAAGAAATTGATGCTTGGATGAAACCCTTCATAGTGCTGCATCCAGCACACAGAAAGCCAGAAGTTGACCATTTGTGGAAGAAATGACTGGAAGTGCCGGTGTGAGAACAGAAAGTGAAACTGAGCCTTGGTGACTGAAAGAAAATGCATTATAAATGATGTCACACACTACAATATCTTTTGATTTAACTCAGGCCATCAAGAAGTTGTAATAGCTGTAACCCCAAAACCTTTAAGGTGCCTGTTATTGGCTTTATGGGAAATTGTATCTTTTTATCACATTTTTTCTTTGATTTCCTGTAATCGTGAGCTGAAAAACTTGAACTGTGCCAGTGGGACATGTCAAAAAAAACACACAGTGGAGCAGGTTTATTAAAAACTAAGTGGTCTACTGTAACTCAACGATCCATAAAACAACGCTACAGAAGAGCAGGCCAGTGAGGCTCAAACACACGGCTCTTTAAGTTCTCCAGCTGTAGGAGTAATTTGTGCTGGTCATGAAGAAGAACAGTTCAAGGACATAGGACTTGTAAGGGAGGGGGGAAAAAGGCTATTTCAGTGTTAAAGCAGCTGGTTACCTTTTTAATAAGAACCTAAAGACCTAAAATGATTTGCAGGGTTCGGGGGAGCCCTGAAGTGCGCTGGCACCAAGTCCTTTGAGCAGCAGTAATTGGGGAAAAGACGAGTGTCACCTCACAAAAAACGTGGGGGGATTTTTTAACAAGTGTGCAACCCCTTGTAGCAGTGAACTCAGAGTCACTTACAAATGTAAAATGTGATCGCCAGGCCTGGTGGCCATTGTCAGCACAAATGCATGGTAAATAGATGGGAATCTTTTGTCAAAATGTCTTTGTGCTGTACTGTAAGGTAAAAAGATTAGTGGCATTTTGGAGTTATACTGAGAGCTTGTCTTCTTATTCTTCATTGTCAGTAAACGCATCATGGCAAAGATGAAATGTGAAGTGTTCCTTTCCAAAACATAATTCTCAGCTAGAGGCTTATTCCTCTTCTTAGTAATTTGTGGCTTCAGTGGAATATTGATGATCTGTGTCTGTTTGATCACTGATTGAAAACACACTAACCAAGTATTTTTCCTCTCTCTTTCAGGACCTCCTGTAAGTATGCCTGCTTCACATCTTCTCTTGCGATGACACTTTGAAGGTAAAAGCAGAGCAAAAGAGTTTCATAAAAAATGCAGAGATATTATTAAGATGCAGCAATTAGGGTATAGGATTACAGAGTACAACACACAGGAATGGCATCCCAGAAGAGCAGGTCCTGCTAATATACATGAAGTTAGTTCCATGAGTTTTGGGATAATGACACATGTTTTTGTGATTGGTGAATTTTAAATCATACAGTCAAAATGTGATTGAAGTGCAGGCTTTCAGCTTTAATTCAAGGCATGTGATAAAATAATTGTATTAACTGTTAGGGAATTACAGCCATATTTATTCATGGTCCCCCATTTTCAGAGGCTCAAAAGTAATAGGACAAACTAGCATAATTTTAAATATAAGAGTTGCTTTTAATAGTTGGATGAAAATCCTTTGCAGTCAATGACTGCCTGAAGTCAAGAACCCATGGACATAGCTAAATTCTGTTTTTCCTCCCTTGAGATGCTCTGCCAGGCATTTACTGAAGAAGCCTCCAGTTGCTGCTTGTTTGTGGGTCTTTCCTTTCTTGCCTTCAGTTTTGTCTTTAGTAAATGAAAAGCATGCTCTTTTCTGTTGATATCAGGTGACTGAATTGCCCATTGAAAAATATTACATTTCTTTGCACTGAGAAACTCTTGGTTTGCTTTTGCAGCATGCTTTGGATCTTTATACACTTGTACTGTGAAGCACCATCCAATCAGTTTTTCAGCTTGTGGCTGTATCTGAGTGGAGAATATACTCCTGTACACTTCAGAATTCATCCTGCCACTTTTATCACAGGCACATCATCAGTAAACACAAGCAACTTTGTTCCCTCTGCAGTCACACATGCCAGTGCCATAGCACTGTCTTCTCCATGCTTGACAGATGATGTGGTATGCTTCAGATCATGAGCTGTTCCTTTCCTTCTCCATACTTTTCTCTTTCCATAATTGTGGTACAAGTTCATATTGTTTTCATTTGTCCAAAGATGTTTTGTGTTGTTTTCCCCCAGAACTGGCTAGGCTTATTTCAGTGTTTTCTGGCAAAATCTAATTTGACCAGTTCTTGTGTGTAATCAGTGGTTTGCACCTTGCTCTAAACCCTTTGTATATACATTCATGAATGCGTCTCTTGGTTGCAGATTTTGACAATTATACACCTAGCTCCTTCAGAGTGTTCTTGACTTGGCTAGATGTTGTTGATTGTGTTTTTTTAACCTTAGCTGTCTTTTGTGGTCTTCTAGGCCTTTGGTGTTCCTGAGCTGGCAAGTCCATTCTTTCTTTTTAAGAATGTTCCAGATTAATGTCTTGGCCACTCCTAATGTTTTTGCTATCTCTGGTAGGTTTATTTTGGTTTTTCAGCTTAATAATGGCTTCTTTCACTTGCATCAACATCTCTTTGGACCTCTTATTGAGAGTTTTGTTGAAGAGATATGAAATCCAAGTTCAACATTTGGAATCAGCTCCAGATCTTTTATTTTCTGAGGTCATCATAGAATAATGAAGGAACAGGTCTTACATGGCCATGAAATTGCTTGTCAGTCAATTGTTCCATTACTTTTGAGCCTCTGAAAATGAGCGACTGTATAAAAATGGCTAGACAGTTAGCGCAATTCTTTTGTCAAACCCCTTGGATTAAAGCTGAAAGACTGCTCTTCAATCCGATTTTGACTGTTTGGTTTAAAATCCATTGTGGTGGTATACATAGGCAGAATTACAAAAAAATAGGCATTCTCTCAAAACCTATGGACCTAACTGTATGCTGTAAAGAGCAATTAGCATAAAACAAAAGAAATTGGCAGAGAGAAGAAGAATGGCACAAGATCGGATTAAAGGAATTGTTTGATATTTTAGAAACTAGAGTCTGACAAGATGTATATTTCAGGCTCTCAGGAAGTACTCCTGCACATAATCCTCCTTAAAACAATTACCTGGGGTTTAAACACTGACATTTTTTGTACTAATCAAACAAACAAGGTATAACATGTTAATTAGTGAGCTTTGGAGGAAGCTGGCTATATTTTTCACTCTTTTCACTCCCAGTCTTTTTACTGAAGTAAGCTAAACATTATGGACATAACTGTGCTAAAAAATTTCCTAATGTACCTTTTGGTAAAAAGTTTACTGCAACTGATCATTCCTAAAATGAAACTACACCAAAACTAAAAATGGCACAGTTAAAAGCTGTGAAGCAAACAAAACAAAAAGTTATATTTTCTCAGTTTCTGTAAAAGATGACATATCATGACAAACATGCTGGCAGAAATCTCAGTTGCACCTCTTAGTCTGAGTGTATTATTATGATAAACTCTTTATCACTGGCTTCCTCTAATAGGGACCCTTGTCCCCTTCATCTGTGCGGTCTACTTTATAAAATTCTTGCTACCAGCATCCATCCCTGCCAGCGCCCTGAACCCGAAGAGATTATCTCACCTCATTACGCTGCTGGGTGATCACAGTTTCACTCCTCTTTCAGATGGAAAACTTCAGAGTTTCCCTAAAGATGAAGAGAGAAGCATACACACATATATAATCACCAGAGCTTGTGACAGTTTGCTGCAGAACCGGGTCAAGTGGGCATTGTGTAGGTGTGTGTGTGTGTGTGTGTGTGTGTGTGTGTGTGTGTGTACATGTGCGTGAGCTCTGTTAAAATTCTTTATAGTCCAAAGGCAAGGGTGATTGAATAGGTATAATAGCGTGTGCCGACTGAGCTGTAAAAGCCGTAAGTTAATCCTCAGAGCCCTCTCAGACACTCGTTCCTGGGGTTCTGGGACATAAGTAAGTGCAGGTGGTCTTACTTCTCAGCCTCTCTTGCCAGGCCCTTACATCTGACAAATAAAATCATACTGTGAGATGTCTCAAGAGTGGACTGAAGTCCAAGAAGTGCCTCCGAAATGTTTGTACAGTAGGACAAGTTGGATTTGCCAGTAAATGTATGGGACGCCTCTATTTTAGGTACTCATGGGATTAGTAAATCCAGTGTGCACATGAGTACCTGACAGTGTTCCAGCTGTGGCCAGAAGGTCACTTTCTGATGAAGTCATTTATAGGTAGCACAGCAAGCTCTAAATGTTTGGTAGGGGTCCTACTTTTATGGCTCCAAGAAAGGCAGTGATCTAACAATGACTCACCCAGCGTTCACCAAATCTGTTTCTGAAATTTAAAAAAATCCCATTTCTGTGTCAGTGATCTCATGTGGTAGATTATTTGGTATGCCCACCCGGGGGATGGTAGGGGACACATCGCTATGAATATTCAGCAGCTCCCGCTATAACTCTGGGAACACTGCGTAAATTGTACACAGCCCTCAGAGCCAAACAAACCGACCACTGCAGAAGTCATTATAGATCTCTGTGACTTAATCGTTACTAAGCTACTGATGAATGGACGGGGACCTGCGGTTGCAGAGACAGAAAGAGAATAGGTCTCCTCAATCAAAACTCATCAGGAAAGATCTTCTTTGGCAACTCGTGATTGCCTTTAGATATGGAAAAGTGATTTTCTTTGTTTTTATTTCTTGTCTTTTTCCAGTGCTTGTGTGTATTTGTCAAGTTTCACATCACAGACTCAATTGTCCACTGATGTGTTGTTGGATATCGCTTCTTGTCCTCCAGATAGGTTGGAAAAATGTTAAAATAAAACACGTTACAGATGATTTTCAGCTCAGAGTACTGACATGAAAGGTATTTTACCTTTTCTCGCCACTGAGAGCGGAGAAATATGTCTTTTTTAACTGCACATAAATATTTTCAGGGTCTATCAAATGACAGCTGAGGCAAAATTATCATGTCTTTCCTCCTCAGTTTTTTTATCTTTCTGTGTCTCTATAAAGGCTGTTCATGTCAAAACATCAACCCCAAGCACCCACCACTTTGTGTGCACACCATTTAGTGCCAATCAAGCATAAAACACCATCCCCAAGGCTGCAGTCGAATACCCACTAACACCCTCCGCTGTGCTTTTTTTTTTTTTTTAAGCACAGACGGAATGCCATATTAAATTAAAATTATACAGCAGAGAGAGAAACTAGCATGCTTTGAAATCTGGTCAGAAAGAAGAGGAAATATTTGAAAGTGATACAAAGCTGGGAACATCAAACCCATTTCAGCCCACTAAGCATGTCTCTGTACCACACTGGCATCCCAGGCCAAGCAAGTTACAATACAGCATGAGCCCTCGCCAGAGTTCAGTCATGTTAGCCGTGAGGTAAATAAATCTGGTTGTGTTTGTATTTGACAAGTAGTTTCCACCTCCCTGCTTCATCTGCGGAGATTCCAATGCTGCAGGTTGGAGATGATCTGTCACAATCTATGAATTATGCAGCTGCAGAACAGGGATTAGAGGCAATGTGGGGGTGAAGCAGAGGAGCCCAGGCACCCTCAACTCTTCATCCCTCATCTGATATGCACCGCAGCTCCACACCTGTTAATAAAACATCTTCCAGCTGGACTTTGATCACTTTTGCCGTACATAGGAGGAGAAGGTGCCATTTTATCTAAAAAGAGCCTCTTGCTTGAATTGGAAGCTGCCTTACATGCTGAGAAGCTCATTTACACTTCTTGCAATGTTGCATATGTATGTTTGTTTGAAACAAAGTGCCCATTAACAGCCATAACATCTCAGAGAGAGGGCAGGAGCACAGACGCACGTAGGTTTTGGCAGTGAAGAGGCCCTGCCGAGAGCTGAAAGTGGATCTATCTGATATGACAGCGTTTATTTGGACTCATAAGGGTAGCAGGGCCTGAATAAGCCTACTGGCACTAGATGTGACAACATTAAGAGTTTGACCTTTTAGATGTCAGTCCTCTGCTCACGCTGTGCCCATCAGCAGTGCTTGTTTGTCAGCAAATGACGATCGGCAGAGCCCAGGCCAACCTAGAGCTTTACTCACTGAGATGTGATGCAGCCAGTCGTGTACCTTGGCTCTCTGAGCAAGCTGAATACTCATAGGGAAAGCTAAATGTCAGTGCCATAGCACTGAAGAAGCACTGTGTGAATGTGATGCTCACAGGTTAAGAAAAAAAGCTTGACAGCTTTGTGATTGAAAGGAATTTTCCTCCTGCTCCCATCAAATAATGAGAAATGTAAAGCAGCCAGTATGTGGTTCTGATTGAATCAGCAGAAGAAGTGAAAGAAATACTTTTCCAACTGGAACATTGTCCGTTCCTTAACATTTCATGTCCACAACAAGAATTTTGTGGGTCAGAAATTTGCTTACGTATTGCACATGGAAAAATTTGGCTCACGTTTGGCTTTTCATGCCAACAATTTGTGTTAAAGCTGTCTAAATGTCTCCCTCCTCAGGAATGATGAGACCCTACCCAAGTGAGAATCTCCTCTGTGTTTTATTTGATACCACTTAAACAACACACACACACATCTATAACCAGTCACACTATCAGCTTCCTCAGTTCACAGAGTCCCTGCTCCCACAAGAACATCCAACACATAACAACAAGCAGACACACACTCACAAACACATACACACACATTAAAGTCATCTTATGCTGGCTAATTGTGATACACTGTGGATATGGGAACCAGATGCCATTCCCAAGTCAGTTTTCCAATGTGGTTTTCCTATCCCTGCCTACCCTCTGCGTCCAGATTCCCCCGACGAGCACCAGCCACTTGTGGTCATTCGTCCCTGCCCATTCTGCTCTGATTACTCACATCCCTGTCCTCCATTAGCTTTCTGCCTTGAAGAAAAGTTCCCTTGGGGCCTATGCTTATTTGATTGAAGGTTCCCATGCAGAACTAGCAGACGGAGGTGTACATATAGATGTGTTTTCACTGCATCTTGTTCTCTCTGTTGCAGGTTTATGAACACTTGAAAGAGAGCACTGTAGATTCTAACACCAGTGGGGGCTGCATAGAACTTGTAGCTGCAAATGCCTAAATGTTCAAACTTGCATTGGTGCATTTGATTGCAATTGTGATGCCAGAAGGGAAATTTCAACTTTGCTGGGTAGAAAGCAAATGCTGAGAGCAGGGATGCTGCATTACTCTCATTCCAAGGTAAATAAGAACTTGTAGATTCTGATCTGTGAAGGAAAAGTTCAGTTGGGAATAACAGCTATACCAGCTGTATTTCTTCAAGTTCAGACAGATTAAACTTGAGCCCGACTATTGTGAGATCTTTCCATTTTGATGTTTGACAAGTACGATGCATCTCTCTCCTGCGAGAAGTGTATCAGTCAGGGTTTAGTCCTTCCAAGCCCTTGATTTTGGCCCTTGTCCCACTTGGTGGTGAGCAGCACTTCTCACCTGCCCCCTCTTCACTTACTCATTCCCTGTCAACACTTGTGGCCTGGAGCATTTCTTTTCTTAACTTCCTGTGTACACACATGTTTATTAATATTGTGTAGCTGTGTGAAAGAAGCTTACGCCTGTAAAGAAGAGGTTGTAAAAGTGGTAGTTGTTTGCCTGCGCTCTCAGAGATGCCAGTGCTCCAGGGTGAGATGATTGAATCCATGTGGCCGGCATTTCAGGCTACAGCAACTGCTGCCAGCCCACTTGGCCCTGCTTCTACAAAGAGGATATGAGCTCCGTTTGATGGATTGATTTTCTGGACCTCGATAAGTTTAACAGGTCACTGTGATGAAAACTAATACAACAGACTCCAGACAGAGGTTGCATGCAGATCCCCCGTTCATGACTTTTTGCATCTCTTCGGATTATGCGGATTGTCTCACAAGATTGTACAAGCAGCTCGCAGCCAAACCGACGAGAATAATTTTGCTCGTGTCAACAACAGCTAAAGCTATGACTGTGAGCCAGCCCTTCGCCTTGTGTTACTTTCATCCATCATGTGTCGAGTAAATTATATGAGAAGAGGAATGTGAAGAATGGATATTCGGTGTCCTGACTTCTCTGTAAGACAGTTTGAAATTAGACTGAAAGAAAAGATGTACTTTTCAGTTTTTCTGTTGGTATCTTGAAAGTTGATGGTCGTAACAAGTGGCAGGTTAAACCATTTATTTTCTGAACGCAGGCCTATCAAATAATAAGTGTCTTAAGAATAACAATAAAAATGCGTATTTTCTGTTTTTAAATCTGTCACTGAATTACAGACCACGCTGACATTTATGAACACCAAAATTACAGATATTAAAGGGAGACTGTTATAAAAACTTTGCACATAAAAACTGCACCAGGAAAGTTTGTAACATCTTTAAATCTCATTATCTTATTACCATAAGTGATTCCTTTGACATGAAAATTCAACTTGAGGAATAATATTGCCTAATGATAAATTAGGGATCAATAAATCAGTGTGGAAGTGACACAGAGTCAAAATGTATAGAAACCAGAACTTAGACTATAAACCAGAGGGGCACCCAGAGATGTTCAAGGTCAGCTCTCAGTTGAACAGTTTAAAGAAAAGTGATATTCGGACCAGCACCAGAATTAAATGGGTTCTTTCTTTACCCATGCTCCATATCATCATCAAGTTTCATGTAATTTGGCTTGACAGTTTTTGCGTAATCTTGCAGACAAACAGCTTTTTTGAGGAAAGTTGGGCAATATATTCTCTTCTTACTAATCTGCATTGCAGGAGGCCTATATGTAGTATACCCCAGTGCCAGAACTGTTTTATTGAACATCATTTACTCTTTCCATCTAATATGAAGTGAAGTCAGTTACATTGTCAGATTTAAATGACAGTATTCTCCATGTTGCTTGTGGGTTTGGCCTTGGTTCACTTTGCCTTTTTATATTTCCCTGCAGACCTTTCCATATTTCTCCCCCACACTTTTTCAAAGGTGGCAGGGCTTTCCTCGTGCAGGCCTTTGCAGGAGACAGTGGTCATGGTTTGGCTTAGAATGAGAAGCTAGACATGTGTTTGGATAGAAAAAAAGCTTAATCTTGATCCAGTGGTCCACCATAAACTTGACAGTATCATGCACACAGGATGTTCTGTTACAAATCATCTCAGGATGGAAATCTGACATAGGTTTGCCCAGCATTAAGCAGCAGATGATGTGAGGCTTACCGTCGGTGTGATATGTGTCATTTTCAATAAGTGGGTAAGAGCTTCTGCTTTAGGGAAACTGCATTCATCAGTTGACATATAAAGGACATGTTCAGGTTTTTGGAAGATGCATGCAGGGACTAATCTTCCTCATGCAAGAGATTCTCTGTGAAATAACTCAGCCAGTGCACCAAATTAAAAAAAATTAGTACAAAAGAGTGAGTACAAAATGAAAAAATACAGAAGGGCAATGCAGTCACTTGAAAAAAAAGTTCTTGTTTTTCTGAACAGAAAATCCCAATAAGAGCAGCCATTGAACTTAATTTTATGATCAATAATGACCCTACCCGTAATACAGTTTTAAACACAGAGAGATGCTGGCATCTCTCTCTGAGTAATATAGTTGACACTGTTACACACTTTACGTTCGCTGAATTTTCTGCTGTTTCTCAATTCAATTCAGTTTTATTTATATAACATCCATTCACAAAAACTTTCACCTCATTGTGCTTTGAATGTAATGTAAAATCTCTATTTCATTAGAGACAAAATTCCAACAATTAGACGATTCCCTATGAGCAAGCACTTGGTGACAGCTGAAAGGAAGAACTCCCTTTTAGCAGGAAGAGACTCCCAGCAGAACCAGGCTCAGGGAGGGACAGCCATTTGCCACAACTAGCTGGAGGGTGTTGGGAAAGAGAAGAGAAAAAGGAGCATAGAAAAATTAGGACAAAACACAAACTATGGGACAGAGAAGACAAAATGTTATTATATTCTTCTTCTTCTTTTGGCTGCTCCCATTAGGGGTCACCACAGCGGATCATCTGCCTCCATCTCACCCTGTCCCTTGCATCCTCTTCCCTTACACCAACCTTCTGCATGTCCTCCTTCACTACATTCATGAATCTTCTCCGTGGTCTTCCTCTTCTCCTCCTCCATCCTCAACATCCTTTGTCCAATATATCCACTATCCCTCCTCTGAACATGTCCAAACCATCTCAGCCTTGTCTCTCTGACTTTGTCTCCAAACTTCTCAGCATGAGCTGTCCCTCTGATGTACTCATTTCTAATCCTGTCCATCTTGGTCACTCCTAGGGAAAATCTCAACATCTTCAATTCTGCCACCTCCATCTCTACCTCCTGTCTTTTTGTCAGTGCCACCGTCTCCAAACCATACATCATAGCAGGTCTCACTACCGTCTTGTAAGCCTTCCCTTTCACTCTTGCTGCTATCCTTCTGTCACAAAGCACCCCTGACTCGTCTCCACCCGCTCCACCCTGCCTGCACTCTCTTCTTCACCTCTCTTGTGCTCTGTCCGTTGCTTTGGAT
>VUQH01059708.1:2196-12269 GCA_015106775.1 Etroplus canarensis | reverse complement strand
GTACTAGCTCAAAAGGGTGCTTCTACTCAATACTGAGCACAGGGTCTGAATACTTATGACCATGTGATATTTCACTTTTTCTTTTTTAATACATTTGCAAAAATTTCTACATTTCTGGTTTTTCTGTCAAGATGGGGTGCTGAGTGTACATTAATGAGAAATAAAATGAACTTTTTTGATTTTGGCAAATGGCTGCAATGACACAAAGAGTGAAAAATTTAAAAGGGTCTGAATACTTTCCGTACCCACTGTATATAAACTGCATTCTCCTGACTAGCTTTATAAAACCATCACCTGGTGCTTTTCCAACTATTTTGAAGGAGTTCCCAAATACACCAATCTGGCAAATAACAGAAGCCACTGAAAGGTAAAGTGAATAATACTGATACTGACCTTGACCTTTGACCCCACAGTCTTGTAAGTATTACCAGAAAGTTTACCCATCACAGGTATTAACCACACAAAGTTTGGTAAAGAGCCAGCAAACAAGACAGCTCTTGTAGTGAGAACAAGACAGGACGGACATACGGACAGATGAACACACAGACCTCAGAAAGGTTAGCCATTCTTTGACCATCGTGGTAAGTATAACCATACAAGCATCAACAAGGCTCCATCAGTCCAGTCAGCTCCTATGATGGCAACAATATTTTCATTGATGACCTCACAGTAAGAGGCTCCAGGTTTGAATCCACAGGCTGGCCGGCTGAGGCCCTTCTGTGAGGAGTTTGCATGTTCTCCCCGTGCTTGCGTGAGTTCCCTCTGGGTCCTCCAGCTTCCTCCCACGGTCCAAAGACATGCAAAAGGGGTTAGGTTGACTGGTGAGGCTAGACTGACCGTAGGTGTGAATGTGAGTGTGAATGGTTGTCGGTCTCTATGCGTTGACTCTGCGATGGACTGACGACCTGTCCAGGATGTCCAGGGCTCCAGTGGCCCCTGCGAATACTTAGTATCAGAATACTTTATTAATCCCAGGGGGGGAAACTGATTATAATAGAACAAGAAAGCATAATTCCTGTGGCATCACTATCAAGCAGAAAAGCAGATGCCACTACAGATGTTGATTCCTCCTGTCTGTTGGCCCGAGCAGCTCTTTTCTTCTTCTTATTGGTTACTAAAGCGTCTCCTGGTCTTCCTGTCCTGGGAGACTCCTCATGAGAGCCTGTTTGAACGTGTTTGATGGGTTTTGATCTTTGTGAAACACTCAAATGCCTGGAAACTTTCCACACTTACCACTAACCACAGTTGGTATATGCATATTCAGACTTATTCCACCAATGTGTGCTGAAACTTAATGACCTTGTGACAGCTTTATTATATTGGGCTTAAGAAGATCCCTCTAACCACATGCTATTCTGTACTTTTTTAGAGGACTGTTCAGGGAGAAAAACAGACACAGGAAGACGGAGAATATGCAAACTCCACACATACAGAAACTTCTTGCTGACAGGTGACGATGCTTACCATCGCACAGTCCCGCTTAGACAAGATAAAAAAGTAGAAAAAGGAAAACTATACATGCTACCACTCAAGAATAGCACAAAGGGCAGGAGCATCCAGTCTCCCTTTGTAGGGCGTGTGCAGTTGCAGCTAGTGTGCACAGCAGCTTCAGTAACTGCTTATATATATTTAGACTGCTTCTCTCCTATTCAGCTCTCTCAGCTAACTTCACTTCATCCAAACCATCAACATGTAACAGACCCCAGCTATACAAGACTGTTCAAAGTCTTGTTAATTAATGGTTCAATTTTAAATATGATCAGTGTGTCTCAATTATAGGCTATGTACCAGAGGTTTTCAAGGTGTCTGTAGTTAAACCACTGCTTGAAAAGCCTTCGCACAATATAGCTGCAGAGGACGCTGGTTGCTTTTTTAGTGAGTTTTAAGAGTTCATCACATAAACAGCACTAATGAAGGTTACTGATGATCTTCTGATGGTCTCTGACTGTGAACTCGACCCTGTGCTTCTCCTGTTTGACCTCAGTGTAGTATTTGATACGGTCGCTCACAACATTTTACTAAAGAGACTAGAATACACAACTGCTTATCAGAGACAATGTGCTCCAGTGGTTTGAATTGTATTAATCTGACAGATTCAAATCTCTTTGTGTAAATGAGGAGTCATCCCCACACACAAGTAACTCATGGAGTTCCGCAGGGTTCTGTCATAGAAGTCTTAGCAATGTGGTGTCCAAACATAGTTACCCTGTAGGACTTTTTTTATGTCTATACTGTCCTACCTAATAAAGGAGGGTAAATGTCTTAAATAAATCTTTCACTTTAAGCTGATGATGTATTTTTTCCATTTTATCATTATTTTTTTAGGCCTCTTATTATTATTATTATTATTATTTATTTGAGTCGCCACAGCAGATCATCTGCCTCCATCTCATCCTGTCTCTTGCATCCTTGTCCCTCACACATGTCCTCCTTCACTACATCCATCAACCTTCTCTGTGGTCTTCCTCTTCTCCTCCTGTCTGGCAGCTCCAACACCCTTTGGCCAATATGTCCACTATCCCTCCTCTGAACATGTCCAAACCATCTCAACATGAGCTGTCCCTCTGACTCATTTCTAATCCTGTCCATCCTGGTCACTGCCAGAGAAAGTCTCAACATCTTCAGCTCCACCTCCTGTCTTTTTGTCAGTGCCACCGTCTCCAAACCATACATCATAGCAGGTCTCACTACCGTCTTGTAAACCTTCCCTTTCACTCTTGCTGCTATCCTTCTGTCACAAAGCAACCTTTATTGTTCTGATTTAAACATCTAAGATGTACTGAATATATTTTCTACTCAGACATAACTTTAGTTTTTTCAGTTAATGCCAAACTTTCCTTTTACCCCATGTCATACTGAAGTGGTAAATAATGATTAACTGCTCAAAGAATCCAACTTCCCAGGGTTTAACAACAGCCAGTGCGGACCAATCAGAATCCCACAGTGTGACACGTCACCTGCCGTGTAATCAGTGAAAGTGACGACTCGTGAGTAAATTTTCCATTGTAATCACACATTTTCCTTACAAAAGAAAGATCTTACATTATTTTAACTACACTAACTACTTGTTAGTTTCAGGTCTTTTTATGTTTGAATAGCTTTTTTATTATCACGGCTTCTGCTTCTACGATCTGCAGGACTCTTCCATTACGTTCCTGTAAACACATAATATGTGCTGTCTGCTGGCAGTTCTCTCCTTTTCCTGCTATACATTTTACAAACATAATGTGAGGTATGACATAACCCATGGAAACATTCACAGAAAATAATAGCCCAAGTGTTGTGTGATTGATCTAAACTGTATAGAAGGAATATGTGTCACTCAGACAGAGCCATGAAAGGAGGATCTACAGTAAAAGACAACAGTGGCAATAAAACAAGGCTGACATTACAATTGAAATGCATGCCTGATACATGATGTGAAACAATCTGACACACTCACGTGTGTGTCAAATACATATATGAACACAATTCGGTAATACATAGAACCTGCGTATGAGTGTATGCATACGTGTCCTCCCTGCAGTAGTAAGTGAATAAGCGACAGTGACAGATTGCCCATTGCATCTTTTAAATGATCCTGGAGCCTGGAGCAACAAGAACCAAGGATGTGTAACAGTTCATCATTTCTGTTATGGAGAGCAGAAATAAAGCCAGTGTTGGTGATAGACAGATACTTACGATGGCAGACAAGATCAAGTGCAAATGTATGTCTTAGCATTGTATCTCAAATGTCACGCTCACAACATAATTGGTTCAAGGTTGATTCAGAGGCCTTTGGCTCCCTGAGGCCAAGTACTAATGACTGTCTTGGTAAACAACAAAGTCAATGTCAGACAAAAGCTAGAAGGAAAATACCATAAACATCTTTTATAAACTCTGACCATATTAGTAAAACACACAAAGTTGCTTGGTAAATGAAGAAGCCACTGCACTCTTATTAGAATTAAGGATACAATCCAAAGGACACATAGAGAGAGGTAAAAACAAGCTGAAACAGCCAGTCTTCCCCTGATGTGGAAATCTTTCTGGTGTATCCAAAGACTCCTACTAGAAACTGCCAAATAAAGGCTCACAGCTATGGTGAGATACACCATATGAGCAGAGGCCAAAGATCCACCCAGGGATGTCCTCCCAGCTCCATGTGGACAACAGCACGAGCACAGACCCAGCCAGAGCTGAGGCTGAGCAATGGAGGAATATACTGGAGAAAGGTGTCACTCAACACCAACGCCATCTGTCTTAGTAAGATAAAAGAAATACTTCATCCTTGCAGCTTCAGAAAGAAATGGTTCTACCTATGAAACCTGCATCCAGAAATGGCTAGTCCATCCAGCGCCCATCACCAACCTGCCAGTCTCTGAGAGCACAATTCATACCCATCGTTGTCAGGTTGTGTTTTGCCCACAAGTCACACGCTGGAAACCTACAGTTGCTGCGCCAAGCTCGGAAGCCCACAGCCCAGCCGTTCATCCCTGGGAGCAGAACGTCTGCTTGGGATTGGGAGGTAACTCTAGGGTGCCCTGTGTGAATTAACAAACTAAGATCTTTTCTTAGCGAGAGTGCTCACCTCCCAATCAATTTCAGGGACAAAGATTTGCCAGTTTGACCTCACTGGACTAATAGATGGAGAACTGTGTAATTATCTTGGTTTAAATATGGAGCATTTGACTCCAGGAGATTTGTATTTAAGGGGCACTGACTGATTATGTTTTGGACTGTTTGGGGAGATTTTTGCACTGATGTAACTACACTAAGCGTTTACCAAATTGCACTGCTAGGTGTTGCATGCTTTTGAATTGCATTTTTGTATCTTGCTTGTTGCTTTTTGTGTATTGTGAATTTTTGTGTGTACAGTTTGTGGAGACTGGTTGAAAAGGGTAAGATTCCTTTTTTCTCTCTCTCTCTCTCTCTCTCTCTCTCATTATTGCAAATAGAAAAAATTTTGGCAATGTTAACTGACCTCAGACAGGAGAAGTTTAGTCTGATTTAATTTCAGACAGTGAGAAAAAAATGTTCCAAAAAGGAGGTGAGACAGATCTTGGGGAGGGCAGGGTATTACCAGCAGTTCATTCTAAACTTTACAAAGCCTAACCAATATCACCTGAAAAGGTGGTCTTGTGAATGCCAGTCCAGGTAGCATTTAAAACAGTGAAATGAGCCCTCTGTGGAGACTCTCTGCTCCACACCCCTGGTTTTTCTCACGTTTCAAACAGAGGACTGGGAGCCATTTTCTCCTAGCAGGTATCAGGGGCTCGATTGCCAGGTCTTTACCATTAGCTAGAAATTTTCAGAGCGGGAATCCCAACACAGCACGGTGGAGAAAGAGTGGCTGGCAATCGGTGGCCGGTCAATGCAAACGATGTCAACGCCCAGATCACTTGGTGGTATCTGACTTTACAGACGTTTAAGTTCAAGCTGGTTCATAGGATGGGGGTGCAGACGGCTTTGGCCAACTACCTCTCTCACTTGCAAGTGGATTAGGTTAGGTTGGACGGCTCCGTAGCCTGAGGTGGGCAGCGGGAGTGTTTTGGTGGCGGGGTGTGTTCTGAGCTCAGCTGCAGGTTGGACAGGTGGACCCAAGACTAATGAGCCTCTCCTATTTAAGCAGTGGCTCAGTAGGATCTGAGGACTCACCTGTGTTTTGTAATTAAATGTACTTTACCATGCTGGGCATGTTATGGCAAACATAGATAAAACCTTGCACTTATAGTTCAAACTGCTTTATCACATTCTAGTGAAACTGGATTTATCCAGTGTCTGTGGGTTTAAGTGCAATTAAGTTCAAAACTGGAGTCAAAATGGGATTTGCCAATGTTAGCATTCGTAGCTACTATCGGTCTTATTCTGTGTAATCCATTCACAGATGTTAACGTAAAAAATAGAATTTGTAGATTTAGAAAATCCAAAGTTAATCAAGGCATGAAATCTGTACATTTGGAGCTGAGTTATATGAGCGACACTTTAACAGGTAACAAACACCAGACAGATATGTTCACTGACACAATTCATTTAGAACAGGACCAATTAGTGAGCATGTTTTCATCAGGAGATAATTTACCACTGATTTTAAAAAGACTGCAACTGGCTCAAAGAAAAGCCTGTGGACAGCCCAAGGATTTAATAAAAATAAATCACCACTGAGACAAAATGGGTGTATGAAAATCTCAAAGCCATCCTGCCTCCCTCTGTTTTTGTGGTCTAAGAAGGCCCTAAAGCAATTTAAAGTCTGTAGTAATAAATAGAAACACACAAACAGGAAGTAGGGACAGAGCTGTGTGTCTGGATGCAAGTTGAGCAAGTGATATGTTAAACCAGATAAGAAAAATGGAAAGGGCTGCAGAGCGTGGGATAAGTGGTTTTAAATCAACTGGGCCATCGGTGCACTTTAAACCATTAACCAGCCCATAATATTCTGTCGTTTATTCCAAAAGCTGACCATCCTGAAGATTTCAGAGAGTAGGAAAAATCTACAACGTAAACCTCTAAGCATGAGCACGGAAACCTCTGAAGGCATCACTTCCACCGCTTCTTTATCACGACAGATTCATCTGCTCTATAAGTGACCTTGATCATGTGGCCTAATCAAGCTTCAAAGTGCAGAAAAATGAAATGGTGACGGTATAAACGAATGGCTGGATTCCACAGAAGGCAGCTCGGAAACAGTACATTTTTTCACTTCATTGTGGATCACAGTGCAGATTCTTTATGTGAATCCTTGTAAAGCCCCGGTGGTTTCTGAGGAATGAAAGCCAATAAAAGCATGGGGGTGGGGCAGGTCCTGAATCATAGTTGCCGTGTTGTTGCAGCATCATTATCTGCACAGCCAAAGCTCCTGTGGCCAAAAGGGAATTCACCAAAGATCCGTCCCTTCCACTCTGATTCTCAGACCAAGCTTTCCTATAAATCACTGCTCCACTGCACTGTTTGCTATGACAGTGCTATGAAATACCATAAAAGATAAAAACTATACTGACTATAAACTGTTACAATGTAGATTAATGTTAGTATCTTAAGATAAATATTTTATTCATCCCATTGCTATAGCAATTATTAATATTATTAGTATTAGTAGTAGTAGTAGTAGCATGTGCAGATTAATGAGTAGATGACTCTCTGCCAGACAGATGTGGTATGGAATATTTCTTTTATCTGACAAACCCATGCTGACATATCTGCAGTTTAGCAGATATTTTATTTTGCAGCATTTAAAATAATTATTTTGTATGTGTGAACAGTGTGAAACAGGCAAACAGTGCTGTCCAAAGTCAGACATTTGTTTTAAATACGTCATGCGTTCATATATACCTGGGAATGATAAGACAGTTTGTTGATCTAGAAACACTAAAATCACACAAGGAGTTCACAGATGTATAATGAAGAAAAAAAAATATGTGCTATATTTAGATCAGCAATCAGCCTGGACCAAATGTGTGTGACTTTCATTAAAGGTCAGATTTCCTTGAGTTGTATCCTTCTGTTATTCAGTTGATAGATTTGATCAACTGTTTTGGAGGCTTGTCTATATAAAGAACATGCAGCCATTGTTTGCTGGTTAGAAACATGGCTGTATCTCAAGTTCTCAGCAGAACAGAGCTAAGTCACACTATGAAAGTGGATAAACGTGGTAAAAGACCTAAGTGAAATTGTAAGAATTCAAATTGTTATTCTAGGAAAACAGAGGCTTTCTCAGGGTGAAACCATGTCTAGACTGAAGATTTCTGCAGGGGCAGTGTGTGGCCCCCCCACTGTCTCCTGCTTGGCAGAAACTGGATCAGTTGTATCCAAAGCACGATTGGGCAACCCATAAGTGACCCACCATCAGAAGATCAATATATCAAGCCTTGCTTACTGGGAGACAGAAAAGCAACTCCACCAAAGATCACAGACACAAAATTTGCAAAATAATGAACACAAGACACCAATCACCAAAAGTCCTGTCAAACAAAGCTGTGCCTCAAAACCATTTCTTAGCAGGTGAAATAAGGTCCTGCTTTTGGGATGGGCTATACAGACATACGATATATGGACAAAAGTACTGGGACACACCTCTTAATCATCTTAATGATTGAATCCAGGTGGTTGATTCAGTCTCATTATCACAAGTGTATAAAATCCAGCAGCTAGCCATGCAGTCTGCCTTTACACACATTAATGAAAGAAAAGGTACTGTAATAAGATGCCACCACTGCAACAAGTCAGGTGGTGACATTTCTTCCCTCCTAGATATTCCACCATCAGCTGGAAGTGGGATTATTGGAACCACAGCAACTCAGCCACCAAGTGTCAGACCGCGTAAAGTTACAGAGCGGGGTCACCGAGTGCTGAGGAGCATAGTGTGGAAAAGTGTCCAACACTCTGCTGACTCAATAGTTCCAAACCTCCTCTTGCATTAACATCAGCACAAAAACTGTGCACCAGGAGCTTCATGGACGAGCAGCAGTGGAAACGTATTCTGTGGAGTGACCAATCACACTTCTCTATCTGGCAGTCTGTTGGACCAGTCTGGGTTTGTTGAATCCAGGAGAACGTTACCTGTCTGACTGTTAAGTTTGGTGGAGAAGGGATAATGCTGTGGGGTTGTTTTTCTGGTGCTGGCCTGGGCCCCTCAGTTCCAGTGAAGGGAAATCTTAATGCTTCAGCTTACCAAGACATTTTGGACAGTTCTATGCTTCCAACTTTGTGGGAGCAGTTTGGGGAAGGTCCTTTTCTGTTCCAGCATGACTGTGCCCCAGTGCACAAAGCAAGCTCCATAAAGTCATGGTTGGATGAGTTTGGCATGGAAGAACTTGACTGGCCCACACAGAGCCCTGATCTCAACCCCATCCAACACCTTTGGGTTGAACTAGACCAGAGATTGTGAGCCAGGCCCTCTCATCGAACATCAGTGTCTGACATCACAAATGGACAAAAATTCCCACAGACACACTTCAACATCTTGTAGAAAGCCTTCTCAGAAGAATGGAAGCTGTTCTAGCTGCAAAGGGACCAACTCCATATTAATGCCTCTGGATTTAGAATGGGAGGTCAGGAAAGCTCCTGTAGGTGGACTGTGGAAGTGTCCTAATACTTACTTGACCATATAATATATTATCTATTATTTTCTGATTTAGCAAAGTAAAATATAGAGGATTAAACTCTGCCAAATACCTTCAGGCTCCATTCCCCTCAGCCACAGCTGTACTCTGTGTAGTAGCCCCAGCTTTTGTGTCACTCTGTGTTTTTCCTATGAAGTATTTTAACCCCTGAAATGTATAGTTTCCATGCAGAAACAGAAACCTTCAGTAAACACTCAGAGTGGGATGTTTTCTCACAGCTTCTGATTCCAGGAAATGAGGCCAGCCAAACAGTGATGGTGAACCCTGCTGAGTCGCAGGATGGATGTCTGCAGGCTGATGGAGGTTAATGGGCCATGACGATGGGGTGAGGAGCCATGGTGGCTCAGCCATTACTTTCAGTGACAGATGGCTGAGGAGGGGTCACTTTACACCTGGAGGAGTGGGCTAACAAGCCTGGGCAAACAGCAGCAGGCAAAGAGGAGTGACCTGCTTTCCTTCTTTGGTCTCCAGTGTGTGTCTGAGACCAACAGGTGTGATTGTGAGTTGCCTGTCAATTCATGTGATTTTAAAAAACAGTTTTCAACTGGGAAAATTCACATGAGCGCCCCCTCAGCAGGGAAGAACAGCGGTGTTTGTTTCACTAGTTTTAGCTACAGATTGTGCCCACTGTGATTTTATTCCAACACAAATGGTGAGGGAAGAACAACCAGATTCTCAAACCTGTTAACATTCAAATTCTCGAAAGGCAACAACAGAGAATGTGGAAACATAAATGTAAATACAGCACATAAGACAAAAACAGAGTTTGAAGAATTCTAACAGCTTAAAGTCAATACTGTTTAATGGATACTGTCAAAGTTTAGGACTATTCTGAGCAATCCCTCGCACTCTCCATGACGTGCTGGACAGACACAGGAGCACGTTTAGCAGCAGACTCATTCCACCACGGTGCTCCACAGAACGCCACAGGAAATCATTCCTACCTGTGACATCATACTCTGTGACTCCTCCCTG
>VUQH01059707.1:14148-29148 GCA_015106775.1 Etroplus canarensis | reverse complement strand
GCTGGCCACTTTCACACACTCGGTGACCCTGCTCTGTAACCGTCAGTGGCCTGTAGCTTGGTGCCTGAGTTGCTGTGGTTCCTAAGAACTTCTAGTTTGTAATAATACCACTTCTAGTTGAAGGTGCTACTGAGTTACTGACAGATTTATGTAAGTTCCCCAGCCCTGCTTGAAGCTTTAAAATTAACGCTAGTCTTTACTCTGCGTTTTAACAACTTTGCCTTGTGAAGTTGGGTCAAGTTTACAGAACAGTGATGGGTGTCTTTTTTGAAAAGTTCCTATGAAGATTTATGGAGGGTTAAAAACCAGCCAGTGTGGACTGTAAATGTGTCTAAAATGGATGTGAATGTGCTGGTTGACACTGATGACTGAAACAAAGCTGTAGTTTGAGTGCAGAGCTGCTCTTACTCTCTTCTGCTGCCTCTCTTTCTGTTCTTCCTCCACCTGTCATCCTGTCATTGCCTCCTCTCCCTCTCTGCCGGCTCAGCAGGAGACAGAGAGGCAGCCGCCCACCACAGCTCAATGAATGATTTAACAGAGAGAGAGAGAGAGAGAGGCAGAGACGAACCCTCTCCCCAAAAAGATGAAGGAGGAGTGAGTCTCAGGGAGGGAGAGAGGGAGGAAACGGATGACAAAAAAGGAAGATGGGGGGGTTGGTAGAGCGAGTGTCATTACCTGTGAGGGAAAAATAGGGAGAGAGAGAGAGCGAGTTGCCATTTTCCGGTGTGCAGGTTACAGCATGTTATTCGGCTGAATAATGTATGATTGTTTTCTGTTCCCACAACCAATCAGCCTGATGGAGAGAGACAGAGATGTAACTGCCATCTCAGTCCATTTTTCATCCTTGGACCTGAGCAGGATGCATTAAGCGGTCAGTCAGGAGGACCCGGGTGGATCCTGCCTGTGGTCTACAAGTACTGGAACTAGGTCTGGCTACTAGGAAATATTGACATGCAAGCCTCAGTCCTAACTGGAACAATTCTTGTTTTCTGGGTCCCAGTAGCCAAAACCTTGGTAGTGTTTTTGAAGTAGTTTTTCTACAAGTCCTACATTTTTTGAGTGTCACACAAATGAGGCACTCAAAAACATTGAAACTTATAATCTACAATCTCCAGGTTGCAGGGGCAGCAGTTTAAGTAGAGGTGCCCAGACCACCCTTTCACAGCCAGTCTTTGAGCTCTTCCATTAAGGATAAGAAGCGGAGAGATGTAATCCCTCCAGCCTGCCCTGGGACCTCTTCCTGGTAGGACATGCCTGAAAAATCTGACCTCGGAGGCATCCTCGTCAGAGGCACTGTCCCCGACTTCCACTGAATGTTGCAGAGGCATGCCACCAACACAACATCCCAAACTTTGAAAAACTTGGAGCGAATCTCATCCACCGCAGAGGCCCAGCCATCAAGGAGGTGTTAAACTGCCTACCTCACCCCCAGTGTCAGGTGAGCCGCCTCCTTCATCGCCAGACTCTGTTTCCAGTATGGAAGGCGTGTCAGCAGGATTGAAGGTGGTGATTGGCTGATTAGATTTTTGTGCTGCGATGGTTAGCACTGTCACCTCACAGCAGGAAGGCCTGGGTTCGAATCCAGCAGCCAGCCAGCTTAGACCCCTCTGTGTGGAGGTTGCATTTTCTCCCGAGTGCTTGTGTGGGTTCTCTCTGGGCGCTCCGGCTTCCGCCCACAGTCCAAAGACATGCAAAGTTTGCTGTAAGTTAACCGGTGACTCTAAATTGACTGTAGGTGTGAATGTGAGCGTGAACCGTTGTTTGTCTCTCTGTGTTGGCTCTGCGATGGGCTGGCAACCTGTCCACGGTGTACCCCACCTGTCACCCTATGACAGCTGGGATCCACCATCTCCCCGCAACCCTGAATTGGTTAAACGGAAGAAGATGGATGGATGGATGAATGGATGTTTGCATTAACCAGGAGTTGCACAGCTAATGAAGTAGACAGTGAGTGTATATTAACTAAGAACACAAAACCCTATGACCGGTGCACGATTGCCGTGTGGTCCAGAAACAGGCCTCAGAGTCGGTGTCAAAATGTGTTCATCAGATTTTCATTTTCCTCCATTTTCTCAGGGAGCTGGCAAATTGGGAAGAGAAGGGAAAAAACTCAGCACTGTGTCTCTGGATGGGATTTAAATTAGAGGAGAAGCAGCCGGTAGGAGGAAAACTGGTGGTGATTTAGATTCAAATCAGCGTCCAGGGCAGGTAATATTAAAAGATTGGATAATGTTAGGAGAAATAAATTCAGTCCAAATGGGCTTCTTCAGACAGCCAACACATCCCAGACTTATTCAGCCGTTTGTTTATATTGTTAAGTTATAGTTTTAAGGCCAAACTAACATGGTGGAAGTGTTGCTGATAGTCGTCGGGAGCTGTTGTTTACTGCTGAGGCTGCGGTCAGCGGAAGCTTTAAATCAAACACCAACCAAAGTGCTTCCAGCAAAGGAAATTAGCCACATGAAAGGTTCCCTCCTAAAACACAAGTCAAGGTTTCTCTTTAAAACCACGAGAAGTAATCTCTCATAAATCATCGGGCTCGCACCGCGGTGTTTTTCCTGTACGTTCCCTCCTGTGTAATCGATGTGCACAACATCATTTACTCGGCGAAGCCGCGGCACAACGGGCCCTTTGTCTTAAAGCTCGTTTCTCAGCGAAGCTCTGTGATCGGGACTAAATTAAAAGAAACAGCAACAATAACTTTGGATTCCCTGCTGTCAATAGTGGTAATGAACTCTGTGTAAACCATACACACACACACACAGTGTAGTGTGTTTCAGCGTGTCTCCTGGGTGCTCCAGCCTCACTGTTTTCTAAATGGGATCTAGCTTTCACTTTATCTCGCTTTTCTCTAAATGCCAACATCATCCTGCTCACCTTTTCAAAATGTCGCCTCCTCCTCCTCCTCCTTTTCTTTATGTTTCCTCCTCCTATCTGGGTTACCTTGCAGTGTTAGCATATTTTCTTACTGCAACACTCGCTCCCGGGAGTGTCCTAACATTGCGTGTGTGTTTGTGCATGGGTGCACCTGAGCGTGCGTGTGTGTGCTGTTAGTTTATGGCTGTGTGTGTGTTGCAGTAATGGTTTATGGGCATTAGAGAGCCGGTGTATCAACAACAACACGCCAGATTTATGTCAGCCAGCTCACCGGCTGCCACAGCCTCGAGGGCCTCTGGGTAATCTGGGCGTAATTGAGCATAGAGGTTACGGTGGCAAACACACACACACACACACACAGTTAAACATGGCTTCATCCTCTCTAAGATGATGAACACATCAAATTCGTCCACATGCTCGCACACACAGACTGTAAATGTACGCCGTCGATACAGCAGAGTAAACAGAGGCGTGTGCTCATATGGCAAATATGCAACACATTTAAAACTGAACAAACAAACACACAAACATACTGTACATCAAGCGCAGACAGCACTGTTATGGTGCTGGGATGTTGTGCTAATGTACAGTTAGGTCAACAAGTTTTGGGACAGTGGTACAGTTTTTGGCATGTTGCCTTTGTGCGTCACCACTGTGGCTTTTATATTAAAGTGTCAGAGTTCAGGACAACATGTGGACCCAGTGTGCACAACTCCAAGGCCAGACATGGTGAACAAAAGTCCATCGAAATAACAAAGTCCAGTAAGTACAAAACCAAGGCATGAAGCATGAATTCAAAACATGGCAGGATGTGAGAAACACCGGACAGAACAGACGACGCCACACTGAACCTTTTTCTGTTAGTCTTTTAGTGCTTCCTGCCGTGTTCTTGCCATTTGTTTAAAGTTTGGCCTTGTGTCATGTTGACTGTCATGTTTTCTGTTTCCTGTTTTATTTTGTAGCCAGTCTGGTCTCGTGCTTTATGTTCAGTTTTACTTCCTGACCTTGATTGTTGCCACCTGTGCTCCTCTCCCTCTTGTTGCTTGTTAGTCCTTGTCTATTTATACTCTTGCCTCTCCTCAGTTCAGTGTCGAGTCATCTGTGTTGCTTCCCTGCTACTGTAATGTGTGTGTTCCTGCGCCTTGTGTTTTCCCTGTGTGGAATGTAAACTTTGGACTTTGTTTATTGAACCTTGTTGGCTAAATGAAGCCCTCTTTGAATTTTTTCCTTTTGGCTTCCTGGAGTCCTGCATATTGGGTCCTTTCCTCACTCGATGGCAAACCGCAACAAATGAATGGTGTAATTGCACTGTGCCATTTCTGAGGTTGGCCGGGGCCTCTTCGTTCCAGTGATGGGAAATGTTAATACTTCAGATTACCAAGACATTTCTGGACAATTCTGTGTTTCCAACTTTGTGGGAACAGTTTGGGGAAAGCCCTTTTCAGTTCCAGCGTGCCTGTACCCCAGTGCACAAAACAAGCTGCATAAAGGCATGGGTAGATGAGTTTTTTGTGGACAAACTTGACTTGGCCACACAGCCCTGACCTCAACCCCATCTAACAGAAATTGACAGCCAGGCCCTCTCATCCAAAAAAAAAGCCTTCCCAGAAGGCTGTAAAGGGGGACCAACTCCATATTGATATTTCTGGATTTAGAATGGGATGTCATAAAATCTCCTGTAGGTGTAATTTCTTGGTGGCCCAATACTTTTGGCCGCAACCTTCCCAGCTGGAGGAACACCAGACTGGTTCCTGAGCCTGATTCCTTGATTCCTTTATCCACTCGTCCAGAATCCGCTTCCTTCTAGCGAACACTTGAAAGTGTTTCTTCATGTTCCTGATGTGGAAATCGATGTTAGAGATTTGTAGGCCAGAAAGAACACTAATTTTTTTCTCTCTTAGGCCTTGTCTTCCTCACCTCGTTCCTCTACATTTTATTTTTACGCGCTGACGTTGAGCTTCGAGCTGAGGCTGCTGCAGCTGACACACATATGGCCGAACTGAGAACACACACTGGTGAGGCGGTCGTGCCGGCATCGTCTGCCAGCTTCGGCGTGCACACACACACACACACACACACACACACTCACAGCTACCTTCTGTCCTGCCCCGGTGAATCATGCAGTCAGCAGCTTTGCGTCGGTCACTCGAGGTGAGAGAGGGGAGCGCTGCGCTGCTGTCACAGAAAATTTACAGTGTTGCAGTTTTTCCACTTTCTGTGACAGAAAGGTGAATTTCCACTGTCACTCTGGTCCTGAGATTTAGAAATGTATCATCCTTGGAAAATCTCAAAAAGTTATTCAGTGATCAAAAGTATGTAGATACCCCCAGACCCCAAAACTAATTAGCAGGGTGGTGGACAATCAAAGAACATCAATTAAAATCAGACCTACTCTCCAACCAATCAACTGGATGATTGGTTAGATCATAGAGTGCACTCTGCCTGCTAACCTTCTTAGCCTTAATGAATTATAAATTAACATCAAGGCTAGTATTTTTAGCATTTTGAATATTTTTAACCTCGTTTTTTTAAATTGAATACAAAAAAAGGTGCCTGCCCATACTCATATCAACTTGTGATTCAGTGCAAGAACTACTGAGGAATATCTCCATCAGGCCTGAGAGGAGGTTTTACATTCAGCTCTGTCTGTGTAGCTGCTACTGACTGATGCTAGTACGTAAAAGAGATGATTAGATTATCAGACTAAATATATTCAAATCTAATGGTCTACACATTCACCTCAGTCCAGCCTTGGGAGTCATGAGCCATCGTACTCCTAGTGCCAGTCCTAAGCCTGGATACATGAGAGGGTTGAATCAGGAAGGGCATATCACATATGCAGATTCATCCGCCTTGGTGGGAGCAGCCAAAAGTAGCTTTAGACCAAACACATTCAAACATACAAATTCTCAAATGTTGGATCTGGAGACTTTTTTTGCTGTCTTTCTCTTTGTTCTTTCCCTCAGAGCTCTGGTTTTCTCTTTAGCTGAAGTTCATAGATGCCTTCAAGGTTTCACAAACCCGGCGTCATGAGGCTCATAAAACTTAAAGCATGAGAAGACAATATGATGGTTATTTTCAACTTTTTTCGATCTTGTGAACCCCCTGAGGTCTAAGTCAAGTCTGGACTTTGACCGAGGCAGTGCAACACCTTAATTCTTCTCTTTTTCAGACATTCTGTTGAAGATTTGCTGCTGTGCTTGGGATCGTTGTCCTGTTGAATGACTCAGTTTCATCCAAGCTTTAGCTGTCAGAAGAAGGGCTCACGTTTGGCTCTAGAATACTTTGATATAGAGAGGAGTTTATGGTGGCCTTACTGACTGCAAGGTGCCTGGGTCATGTGGTTACAAAACAAGCCCAAACCATCAACCCTCCACCGCCGTGCTTGACAGTTATGCAGTTATGTTTGTGCTGAGATGCTGTGTTTGTTGGGGGTTTTTTTGTGCATTACGGCCAGATATCTCAACATCGGTCTGGTCTGTCCAAACAAAAGTTTGTGGTTTGTTCAGATACGACTTTCAAAAGCTAAGTCATGCTGTCATGTTCTTTATAGAGAGAAGAGGCTTCCCCCTGACAACCAGCTGCCAGTTTGTATTCAGGAGACTGATACCCCCTCTACTTTTAGCTTTAGCTTTAAACTTTTCTTTTTGATAAAGCTTATATTCATAGCTGGATCAAGTGACCCCAGAGCATCCCTTTGTTATGCTGCTATAGGCTCAGGCTCCCATGATGCACTGAGCACTTTTCCTCCAGTCCCTCATTGGGGTTCTCTCTAATATATGGGGTCTTTATATCCATGAAGCGCTTTGAGGTGCCTTTGGTTGTGAAGTGATGCATTAAAAATGTAACCATGTGGACGACTTCTTTGACCCGGTGTCCTTTAGGTTGGAGCCGACTCACAGTAAATGTTTAGTAAATGTGAAGTTTACTAAATGTGGTAAAGTTAGACCTGGCAGTCTATGAGTGGTTGTGCGAGAGCCCAAAGTTGTGAAATCGTGGGGGTGTTTTTCACAGGTAGCTGTTCCTCCTGCAGCCAAAACTAATGGCTCAATCCTGGAAGACTATTGAAGTGGTGCTTCTTCTCCTTGAGAAAGCAACACTAGCTCATTGTCCAACCAATCAGAAATCAGTCAATCGAACAGCCAAACCTGAGACTGCCGCCTTAAATAAACTGATAAGAAAGATTTTTAGAATCCTGGCATTTATCTGTAACCTGCCTGACTCAGAAATCTCCCTCGACAAAGCTCCTCGTTCTGCAGCCCTTTCTCTTTTTTGTGACCTTTCAGAGCACCCGTTAAGAGTTGCAGGTTGTGCTATCTTTGACCTTTGACCAAAAGTTTATTCTGCAGTTGTAGGTCAGAATGGACGAGCTAATTAAAGTTGAGAAATGTAAGAAGTGAGACATGCGGAGCTGCAGGCAGGCTGTGAGCGTGGAGGCAGGACAGATGTACAGGCATATAAACAGCATTTGCTTTCCAGGCTGAGGCACCATCTCTGCCAGGTTTAAACAAGATTTTCTTATTTATCTTAAGAGGGTGTATTCCAGGTTCTCTGAGATGTAACTTGCAGCATTTTTGCGCCTGCAGCTTGTGTTGTACCAAGGTAGCATTAAAAAGTTTGGACACACCTGCTCATTCAGTTGTCTCTCACCAACCTGCCTTTTTAATCCTTTACTTCCTGCGGCCTCATCGCATCATACCCAGAAAAGCAATTTACACGCCTGCCATGCTGTTAGAAAGCAGAGGCACAGCATGTGCTTGTCTTTTCTCTCCTTAAAAATGAGGGAATTTTCCTAAATGAAATGCTGAGGATTTGTGCTGACAGACACAATGAAGCCCTGCAGCTGTTTGAAAAGCTCGCACACGCTCAGACTTCCCTCCACCCAGCTCTGACACAAATGCAGAGGTCGACTGTCGCTGTGAACGAAGAGAGATCAATGGGTTTGTCTCACTAATCGAAGTGTGTGAGCCTCGTGTGTGTAGGTATTTCTGCTGTAAAATGATGGCGGCGTTTTTCCTTGTCTGCACTGACACTGCATTATTTCTCTTCTCTGAATGAAATCAACACATCTCTCAGAGAAGGTGGAAGAACAGTAAAAAAAAACTGCAGAAAAGGAAAAGGAGGCACAGAAAAGTAGAAGAAAAGGTGAACAGCAATTAATTTTTCTAACGCTGCATTTTTTCCTAATGGCCAGCAGGGGGCGACTCGTTTGATTGCAAAAACAAGTTTCATATTAGACAATAATCCTTTGAAAAACTGAATCCACCCTACTGCTTTTGCAAGAATTAAGAGGGTAAGTAGCAGCCAGGTGCTGCTAACCAAATACACTGATTAACGTTTCATCAGGCAATGTGAGCACCTCTATGAAAGCTGAAGTTTTGGCAGTTTGCTGACCTGGAGTATTCAGGTGTGTGCTAACGCAATCTTCTCAGGAGTGGAAATCTCAGCAAATTCACCCCAAAAGGTCAGACCATGCAGTGCTCAGAGAAACTGCAAAAAACCCAAGAACAACATCTCAGACTCTACAGGCCTCAGTTAGCAGTTTAAATGTTAAAGTTCATGACAACGTTATAGCAAAAAGACTGTACAAATATGGCTTGTTTGAAAGGGTTGCCAGGAGAAAGTATCTTCTCCCTAAAACACGGCACAACAGCTTAGGTTCTGCAAAGTTGCGTCTTAAGAAACCACAAGACTTCAGGAACAATGTCCTTCGGACAGACCAGACCAAAGTGGAGAGGATTCACCATAAGGCACAGAAAACCAAACACAGCACAAAACACCTCATATCAACTGTCACGGTAGTGGAGGGGTGATGACTTGGGCTTGTTTTGCAGCTACATGGCCTGCAAAACTTGGAGTCATTAAGTCCATCTAAATCTCTACCAATTCCTCTGCATACCAAAGTATACTGAGGAGTAGAGTCCAATGTGAAGCCGTCTGTCCAACAGCTAAAGCTTGGCTGAAACTGGTTCCATTTTCACAAGAATCACTACTCGTAAGCTTATTGGTCTGGACTGTTCATAAAACGAGTGTTTGTGTGTGCCCCTTTTCCATCTATCTATAAATGCCATGATTGGGTTTATTTATGGCACAATAACGTCTTAAACTAGGTTAGAGCTGGTCAAGAACTAGGACTGTTGTCCTGGATATGACTTTTACGAGCGTCTTTGACTTCTCAGTGGATTTTAATTCTCATTGGTTTGCGCAATACAGCCAGCCAATGACAAGAAAATGTATCATTTTCTGTCTTTACGTTATACATTGTAATAACCTGTTAACTGTGATGGCTCCTGAACAGAATGAGCTACTGCATCACTGACATTTTGGTGTAGTTGAATCAGAACCTTTGCAAAGTTTATTGAACACGCTCTCGTAGATGTTTGATGACGTGCACACAGTGGGATGAAGGTTTTAACAGAGGAATGGGACCAGATGCAGGACATCAGGAGGCAGATTAAAACCTACAACCCAAACTGTTAATCCAGCCAGCAAGTCATACACAGGAAAGCCATCAGTGGAAGCAACGGTGCAGACAATGGGCAGGAAATAAAGGCAAAGCCCAAAAAACACAAGGAACCCTGGAAAGCTTGACTAATCACAGGTCAGTGATGATCTGGCAGCCACAAGATAATAGACAAGAGAATTACTAAAGTACCTGGAGTCTGATTGGCTGGTTGGAAACAGGTGTGACAGATTAAACACAGGTGACACTAATAAAGGTGGAGCAGACAGTCACAAAGGAGGGGAAACTAAGTGTGAGGACGCCATGAATTTCCAAATAGAACAACAATATCTCAAGCCATGACAGGGTTAATGTAGATGTTGTATAAAAATGAAGGTAGCTAACGCTCACAAACAGTCTGAGGTCAGACACAAGGTCAAAGTGTGCAATAAATAAAACAATGACTGTTAAAGACCCCAGGGAGTCTGTGTCTGTCTAAATGTGGACTCTCTGTCAATGTTTTTTGATTCTCTCAGCAAGAATTGACAGCGACAGAGTCCTCAGACACACTGAGCTTCCCCCGCTGACCTCTGAGTGCATATCATTTCAGTCTGAGGTCAAACATCCAGAGGGGGCAGGCGATGGGAGGCAGGAAGGAAAATAAAAGAACAGGAACGTTGAACCTGAGTCAGCGCTGTGACGCTTTGGAAATATTGGGCTTTTAGGAGAGATTCTGATCATGTGTTAGCAGAGAGTTGGCACAGGAAATTATAGTGTGTGTGAGTTAAAGTCTAAAATTTTCTTTCTTGAAAGAATACTGGACGGTGCAAAAATCTTTAGTCACCCCTCATTTCTTTATATTTTCATAGGAAAATGAGAAATGGGTACAAAGATTTATTGAAATGTGCAAACATAAATGGAAATACAGCACAAAAGGCAAAAATCTGTATTTGTATAATTCTAACCAGCTTGAAAGTCACTATTTGCTAAGATCACCTTTATTCTTCAACACAGCCTGAATTCTCTTAGCCAAGCTTTCTGTCATGTCTTTAAGTAGTCTTCAGGGATAGTTCTTCAGGTTTGTTGAAGGACATTCCAAAGATCTTCCTTGGATGGCGGCTGCCTTTCTAGATGATCCCACACTGCTTCAACAGTGCTGAGGTCCGGGCTCTGGGGAGGCCAATCCATGACTGATAGTGTTCCGTTGTGTTTTTCTATCCAGGTAGGCTTTTACTGCATTAGCAGTGTGTTTAAGGTGATTGTGTACTGAATAATGAAGCTGCTGCTAATCAACCACTGTCCAGATGGATCAAAATCTGATAAAATCCTCAACACCACTGGCTGAAATGCAGCAAAAACCATGACAGAGCCTCCACCATGTTTTACAGATGGCTGTATACCCTCACTGTTGGACCTCGCTCCTGACCTCCTCGGTACATATTGACAAAGATTTGAATCAAAAATTTCAAATCTCAGTTCATCCCTTTGTAAGACCTGTTACCACTGATTTTTAGTCCAGTTCATGTATAATTTTCATACCTCAGCCTTTTCTTCCTGTTTCTCTTCCTTAACAATGGCATCTTGACAGCCACTCTTCCACTGAGACCATTTCTGATGAGGCTTTGGTGAACAGTTGATGGATTAACTGAATGTCCAGATGCATTTCTCAGGTCCTGTGTCAGGTCTTTGCTGGATTTTTTCCTAATTCTAAAGGACATGTCAAAGTTTTTAAGGACATACTGCACACCATGCCGAGATATGCCAAGTTTTTGCAACTAGACTTTTGGGGAAAATCAAAACTTACTAAAACAACATCGTGGCCTAGGAAACGAACTAAAATAAAATAAAAATATACAGGAAATGTCTTTAGTTCTAGTCTTTGTAAGTGAGATTAAATTTGGTCAGTCAGTCTGTCTGATGAGGTTTTGGTGCTTCTGTTTATTGAGACTCAGGATGTCTACATGATTGTGACTCATCTGCCTTCACAAAGTGTTGAGTTTGTGTTTTAATTTCAGATTTAAACATCTTAAATTTTCCCCTGACAAATACCGTCCATAGTAGAATAAATAAGAAAACTAAAACTAACACTGACACTACACATTTTCAAACAATAAAAACTAAACTGAAACTAAAGATTTTCAAACAATAAAAACTAAACTGAAACAAGCAAATCCACTCTGGAAACTAACTGAAACTAAACTGAATTCAAAACAAAAACTCAAAACGAAATGAAAATAAAAACTACTTAGAAAATACAAAACTCTAATAACTCTGCACCTTCTTCAGAAAGCCTGGAGAGCTATTGCTCAAAACCATTTTAAAAATGACAAGAAAATCCAAGTATAAAGAAATGAGGGGTGGCTTGAGACTGAAACTGAAACAGTTTTTTGCAGCAGTCTGGAAACATTTGTTGTCTGTTAGTCCATCTGGTCATTACAATCTTGTTATCACTACAGGTGCTGACTTATTTGCTGGATCTTTATGTGCTCAATACCTATAATAGGTAGAAGACCTGATACATTTTTGAGGTTGTGGGTCAAAGATCAAGGTCACACTGGGATGTCAATGAAAATATTGTTACTGCGATCGGAGCTGACTGGATTGCTGGATCCTCGCCAATGCTTGTATGGTTCTTCACCATGTATGCTTGGTTCTTGTTTTGGATCTTTACCTAACTGTGTGTGGTTAATGGCTGATGGGTAGAAGATCTGAAAACATTCATGAGATTGAGGGGTCAGAGGTCGAGGTCACACAGGTTCATATTTAGGCATTGCTTTTCTGCTGTAAAGTTTTTACCATGGGAGTCTGTGGGTACTGGCTCACTGTGGGAGCCAGCCTCTGGTGGATAAGTGAATGCTTTCCATTAACCTTGCCAGAGGATGACCGCTATAACCACGACTGTTGCAGCGCAGTTTTCAGTCTGTGTTACCAAATAAATCTTAACCTACGATAACTAGATTAACACCACAAAGTGTCGGTTCACTGCGGTGCCACTGCCTCCGCTCATGTCCAGTGTGTGAGTCCTTCCTCTGCTTATTACAGATTCAGAACACACTCCGAGGCCCTCGGCACCACAGCTGCTCTCGCATTCAAACACTTTGAACGTTATTTTCTGCTGCTTTAAATGTCATTCAAATTTAAAATTTGGCTCAATAATACACAGGATGCTTCACACACACACACACACACACCATGACTGTAAATATTGTTTGGGATGACTCACTCACTGCAGGGAATTCTTCAGCAAAAGTGTTTGTTTCTTTGCGTGTGTGTGTGTGTGTGTGTGTGAGGTGGAGAGAGAGAGCGCGGGCGAGCGAGGAAGCTGGTGATTGAAAAGCAGAGGGCCATTTTTAGCGTTAATAGTCGCCTCAGTGTGGATGCAGAGAGGAGCACAGAGGAACGGAGACGTAAATCCTCTCTTGTTTCTCGATCGCTTCGTTTCCTCCTGCACTCGGAGTCAGACGGCCTCAGCCGGAGTCTCGGAGCGCTAACCTTGAGTCTGATGGAGAGAGACAAGAAGACGCTGAGTTTCAGCTCAGCTCCTGGCTCTATTAGACCCTGCTGCTTCCAGACTGGTAACCCACGTCCCCCCAGAGACGAGCAGCAGAGATAATGTGACCCCGTGCAGAGAGGTGGAGTGGTTCTACTGTTTATATCCTCAAGTTTAAGTTGATATGTAATACAGAGCACAAAGTGATTTCATTTAGTAAATCCTGCAGCAGCAACTTGTTTTAAACCTTCATGAAAAATAATAGAGAAGTTTGGATATTTCTAGTGCTGTTCTCACAGTGAACATAACACGCACAGGTCTACCATAAGATGCAGTTAGGGCCGTTATCGCTGTGTTTTGTCAGAATATGAGATTTAACTGAATGAGAGGTACCGGGTTAGATCCCCGTTTGCCTTACTTGTAACAATATAGTTTAAACAAGCTGCTGAAAGAAGTGCTCAGAGATTTTGATCCGTACTGACATGACTGAACATCCAAAGGTCTCAGTTGGACTGAGATCTGCTGACTGTGGAGGCTATTTGAGTGCAGTGAACTCACTGTCATGTTCCAGAAACCAGTTTGAGATGTTTTGAGCGTTGTGATGTGGTGTGTTATCCTGCTGGAAGCCATCAGGGGATTCTACACTGTGGTCATAAAAGGATGGACATGGTCAGCAACAATACTCAATCAGGCTCAGTTGGTACTAAGGGACCCAAAGTTTGCCAGGAAAATATCCCTCACACCATTACGCCAGCAGCAGGATGAACTATTGATAAAAGGCAGGATGGATCCATGCTTTCATGTTGTTTACACCAAATTCTCACCCTACCATCTGAATGTGGTGACAGAAATCGAGACTCATCAGACCAGCCAACAGTTTTCCAACCTCCTGTTGTCCAGTTTTGTGAATTGTAGCCTCAGTTGCCTGTTCTTAGCCAGCTATCATCCAGTGTGGTCTTCTGCTGCTGAGATGCTCTTCTGCATACCTCGGTTGTAACGAGTGGTTATTTGAGTTCCTGTTGCCTTCCTATCAGCTTGAAGTCATCCAGCCGTTCTCCTTTGACCTCTGCCATCAATAAGACATTTTCTCTCAGAGATCTTCCGCTCACTGGATACTTTCTCTTTCTCAGACCATTTTCTGTAAACCCTAGAGACGGTTGTGGCAGCGCATTCAGAATCACTTGAATCATTGTTCTTCCACATTCTGATGCTCAGTCTGAACTCAGCAGATCATCTTGACCATATCTGCATGTGTAAATGCACTGAACTGCTGTCAGAAATTGCTTTTACTCCCAGTTAAACCTTGAAGTGATCCTCGTGTTCATTTATTTGGGATGTTTCTAGTCATAGCTGCTGATTGGATGCTGACAAATATCGTGTAAATAATGGATCTGATTGGTCCAGGGCGCAGACTCGCTGCTGTTTAACCAGATGAGATACTGGCTTGAATCTGGAAAGGTTCATTTCTGCTCTGCTGGTCAAACACACACACATACACACTCGTACAATCATGTTTCCATCACATTAACTTACACTCTTTTCCTGAAAGCCTTAAATGGAGTCTTTGCCCTGACAGTGCTTTATTTACCTCGTGAAGACCTGCTTTGTGCCCCCGAAACAGAGGCCGGCGTCCACAGGGAGACTGAGTAAACACACACGCTTAGAAGACAGACCAGAATCTCAGAAAGCTCATGTTACTTGAGATTGTGAAAATCTATTATGAATGATCCGATTGGCGGCAAGCAGGCTTTGGCACTCACCAACAAACACACACTTCTGTTTATGGTTACGAGGACCTTTACTGAACTAATGTTCTCCTGGTCCCCTTAATCAAAATCTGAACCCTCGATTGAAAGTTCACCCCAAAGCTGGCCTGAACTCGCTGCAGGAACGTCGCTGCAGCAGAGCTCTCACACTAAAATGTGTCCTCACAAACGCAGAAAGACGTACAGAAACTCCATCTCAGGCTTTAGTGGTTGTGGGAAAGCACCACTGCTTCCACTTTCCAGATAATGATGCTCTCTTCCTGCTTTCCCTCCATCTTAATATGATTAATAGACACACACACACACACACACACACACACACACACCCACCCACACACACACACACACTGCACTACCTCAACCGCTGCTACTGCACATCACTTTTTTTTCTTTCGGCACTAGTGTCTTGTTCTTGTGTTGTCTTT
>VUQH01059707.1:0-14128 GCA_015106775.1 Etroplus canarensis | reverse complement strand
TCTTCCTGCTTTCCCTCCATCTTAATATGATTAATAGACACACACACACACACACACACACACACACACACACACACACACACACACTCATTCACACTCGCTCAAGTGGCTTCCTGTTTGTCTTTCAGTTCATATTGACCCATGGCACACACACACAGACGTCTCCAGTAAGTGAAGTAGTTTCATGTAAAAGTAAAGGGAAATATATGAATGAGATGAGAGAGAGAGGGAGAGTTTGTTTACCTCCTGCCAGATTTCTCAGAATAAAAAAGTATCTTCACACACTGCAGCATCTAATGAGGTCCTTTTATTTCTTGTCCTAATAATGATCATGTGGGTGATAAAAACAACAGCAGTTTGTCTTCTGAAGAATGTAAAGTAGAGATGACACTCGCCTCACGTATAGCATGCTCTTTGCTATATGACAGTACCCTCTGTCACTTTTGTTTTGGGACCCTCTGGACCCTAAGCGATGCTGCTTTTGTGTCTGAGCTCCAGTACCTGGACCGTTCTCATTTCCAGGAAGTCAAATCATGCTGTTTGTCAAAGCTGCTGTTACGTCTCACTTATGTGCAAGGTGTCCTTCAGGGAGGATCCGAGATCCACCAGGTTTTGACATTAGTGAGTGATCTTTCCCCAACCCCTTTCTGAGTGGTTTTTACTGCCTAGTGTCCCCGGTAGCGTAGTGGTTTGCGCATTCGCCTTACAAGCGAAAGGTCCCTGGTTTGATCCCAGGTGGGGACACAAGCCCCTCTCACCATGGAGGGGTGCGTCAGGAAAGGCATCCGGCGTAAAACCTCTGCCAAATTACCAATGCGGATTAATCTGCTGCGGTGACCCCTTGGTGGAGAATACAAGGGAGCAGCCAAAAGGTACATCTATAGTTTGCGTTACTGTACCTATACCTAATCAAGTAATTCTTGGTACCTAAACCAGACCAGGTGGTTTTCGATGCTGAAGTCTAACCAAGTAGTTTTTGGTCTCTAAACCAGATTAAATAGTTTTTAGTGCCTAAACCTAACTGAGCAGTTCCTGTTGCCAAAATCTAAGGAAGTAGTATTTGGTACTGAAACCTAACAGAGTAGTTTTTGGTGCTAAAATCTAACCAAGTCACATTGGTCTCTCAATTGGACTATTCTAACTGAGTATTTCTTAAGGCCGTAATCTAACCAAGTAGTTTCCGATACCTAAATTTAGCCAAGTAGATTTTGTTAACTAAACCTATCCAAGTAGATTTTTGTGCCTAAACCAGATTTAATAGTCTTTAGTGCTTTAACCTAACCAAGTTGTTTTCATGCCCTAACAAGACTGAGTAGTTTTTAAAGCCTAAATCTAACCAAGTAGTTTTTGTTACCTATATCTAACAGGGTAGTTTTCAATGCTAAACTCTAACCAAGTAGTTTTTGGTCTCTAGACCAGATTGAATAATTTTAGTGCCTAAACCTAACTGAGTAGTACCTAGGGCCAAAATCTAACCAAGTAGTATTCGGTACCTAAACCTAACTGAGTAGTTTTTGGTGGCTAAACTAGACCGGGTTGTTTATAGTGCCTAATTCAGACGGTAGATTTTGGTAGGATTGGCTGAAATCTAATCAAGTCATTTTGGTCTCTAAACCTGAAAGAATTGTCTTTAGTGCCAAAACCTAACTGAGTAGTTCTTGGGGCCAAAATCTATCCAAGTAGTTTCCGATACCTAAATCTCGCTAAGAAGATTTTGTTAACTAAACCTATCCAAGTAGTTTTTGGTGCCTAAACCAGATTAAATAATTTTTAGTGCCTTAACCTAACCAAGTATTTTTCGATACCTAAACCTAACTGAGGAATTTTTAGTGCCAAAAAAGGTCAGCTTATATAAATATCTTGTACTTCTGCCTGAGCCTTTTTAGTTACCAGTTAATACACAGAATGTATACATGCATTAAACTGTTAATGTTGAATGTATTGGGTTTGATGACTAGATAAAATCATATCAATCAAATTAAAATCTAACCAAATAATTTTTGGTCTCAAAGCCAGATTGAGTAGTTTTTCATGCATAAATTTAAATGAGTAGTATTTAGGGCCAAAAATTTACTTTATTTAGAGTACTTGTTGGTGCCTGACCCTAACCAAGTAGATTTTGGTGCTGAAATCTAAATGAGTAACCAGTGAGTGAAAACAAAGCACATAACAAGTGGAAAAAAGTCAAACCAAATGTGAAAAACAAAGGTCAAAGTGGGACATCAACCAATCTCCTGGCTGATAAGCTTGCAATCTATGCCAGTGGAAATCCAGTTCTTGGCTTTGTGTAGCATCCACTGATCTTGCTTATGAGCCAGAATCTCATTCACTAATAGTCGGTGATTTTGAGATTGCATTTTAGCAAATACATTGTCTCTTTTGCTCTCCACACAGACCATTTACCTACATTCAACTAAAGCCTACCTAAACACTGAACAGTATAACTCCGGTTTCAAACAGACCTCAAAAAGACACCCCACAGCTTCTGGTATCAAAAATCTTGTTCCCTGTTGACAAGTTCTGCATATTAGTTTAGACTACAAGAAGCTTTCTGGTTTCTGTTTGTGGTCTCAGTATTCTTGACCAGTCATGTTGGGTTTTTTATATGCGGCTAAACAGTCCATTTGGAGAGCAAAGAATTCATTCTTGAAACCATCATCTTAGGTTTTAGCTTTTTATTACCTTTTTTAGAATCTATGGAAGTAGGAAATCACGGCGTACCTGCTGGCTGCACTCTAAAATATTAACCACCGTCTCCAGAGGTTTTCATCAGATGTAGATATCCAGTCTGGGAATCTGTCACATAGCTGATGGATTCCTCAATTTAGGCAACAAAAGTACATGGACAGATCAGGAAAAGATCATGGTATGGGTTAAAATAAATCTTTACACAATGTCAACCACAAATCCCTAGGCAGTAAGCTCCTGCATTATGCCAAAAAATTACTAAGTGTTGCAATGTGGACCAACTTAGAAACTGTACTTTTTGCTGTGAGATTAAGCTGCCATGAACTGTTTGAATTAGTTGGTTTGACTGAAAATCCAAACTCTGTTAGATCTCCTGCCGATCTCTGCTCTCACTGCCTTTCTGTCAGTAGTTAAATCACTTACCAGCTTTGACACAGACAAACTAGATAGTCTTATTCTGGCAGAACCCCAAGGATCTGTGTGGCAGCTACTCTGAGTCTCCATATTTTTTTTTCAAGCGATGATAAACTTCATCACGACCTTGGAAAGCTCCTGAGGTGGAAACCGCAACAGAAACACCCTGTAAAAATGACGGAGGGGCTTATGTTACAGACATCTGAGGGTTCTGAATTACACACCTCTGCAGACAACAGCGAGGAACTTCAGCTTTAATCTGGACTTAAAAACAATCCTTTTTATCTGGGTATAGATCAATAGAACGTGGCATTTAAATGTTTATTATCCAAACTTTGAATCCGCCGCTTGTGCAGTTTTCCTGTCAGGTCTGAGTTAATCCTCTCATATTCACAGGGCCATGAAAAGGCCATGCAAACATAAGTGTGTCTTGAAGTAGGCCGAACGCTGCCGGCTTTGTAATTACATTTCATTTCGATGCAGCTTTATACTGTTATGAGCTGTTTGTCGAGGCAGACACGGGAAGCAAAGCACAAGAAACACAAACAAGCTGTCGACTGTAGCTGCTGCTGATTTCAGTGGAGTGCCACCGTCCCATGAAATATTTATAATTTAGCGTGCGTGAGAGAGAAACAAAAGGAGCATAGTTTTATGTGTACTCTCTCCTGACCACTGCTATGTGAAGTGACAGATGCTGTGTTTAATGGCATCTCTGTGGCTGAATCTGGGATGGGTTTCTATGCTGTACAGTGTGTGTGTGTGTGTGTGTGTGTGTGTGTGTGTGTCACCTACAGCTGCATGTGTTGTTGTTAAATTTTCATTGCTGCCTCTGGACAAAATCTAGTTTGCAGAGAGTCACTTTAGAAGTGAAGGAAAGAATCAGTTTCCTCTCTGAGAGCCGGTGTAAATTTAGAAATGTAATATCTGAGGAGTCTATAGAGCAGTAAAGACTTCCTCACAGGCATAGCGTCATGGTATCTTCTCTGCGGCAGAACCACGTTCCTGTAAGGCCTTGGAGATATTAATACTCAGATTATTGGGTTAACTTTGAGTTATGTTCACGAGAGCGAGCATTTATATGTCTCAGTGATGTGTAATGTGGTATTGGTATAGCGGTCATTACCTGGATGCTTTCATTTTGAAGAAGTACTCACACACTTAGACACCTATTACCTCCTCTTTCTTCAGCTCATCCCAGACTATCTAAACCAGATCTGATGGCTGGTCTGATACAACACGTCGCTCCTGGTTCTTGATCAAACAACCCTTTGAGAGCCTGGAGGTGTTCTGGCTCATTGATCCGCTGAAAAATTGGTGACAGTGCCACTAAACTCAAGCCAGATGGCATGGTGCGTCTCTGCAGGATGTTGTGGTAGCCACACTGGTTTAGCATTGCCTTGAATTTGCCAGTCATAGCTCTTCTTCAGTGTTTCACATGTGCAGATACTATCCGTGCACCTTCACGATGTCACAAGGACACTACAGCTTCAACCACAGTTCTCACACCTGGACTCAACAGATTGGTTCAGGTCTATTGTCCATTCCTTGCCTTTCTGACTCCCAGCAGTTCTACTTGTTCTGGGTTTCCTTGCAGCACTTTGATCATGAACGCTTGTTCCAGTGTCGTCCAAATACTTGGTGCAGCTTGAACTCTGGATGGCTTCAATGTGGACTTTAAAACATGAACTGATGTTACTCAGATGAACTTCTCTACAGCAGAGTTAAGTCTTGTTCTTCCTGTGTAGCTGGCGGTCCTGATGAACAAATGTTTCTTTTTAAGAATCTTTCTTGAAATTTTCTTGACCAACTGACTTTCATGTCCTAAAATAATGATAAACTGATGTTTCTCTTTCCTTAGTTCTTGAATAAGACTGCTACCATTGCAGTATACATCACCGATCTCACCAGAAAGGCAGGAAATTCCACAAGTCAACTTTCTATAAGTTCACCTTTTAAACAGACACACTGGAGGTGATGACATCATGAAGCTGGTTAAGATATACTCAGCAGCGTACAAAAGTGTCATTAAGCTGAACTGCAGCTACAGTGACACATTGAAAATACACTATATAGACAGAGGTATCACTTAATTCCAGTGTTTCATTCAGTCTTATTACCATACGTGGATAAAATCCAGCAGCTAGCCATGCAGTCTGCCTTTACAAACATTAATGAAAAAATGGGTGGGTCTAAAGAGCTCACTGAATTCCAGCGTGGTGTACTGTAATACAATGCCACCATAACACCAGGTCAGCTGGTGAAATTCCTTCACTCCAAGATATTCCACCATCAGCTGTAAGTGGGTTTTTTGCAAAGTGGAAGCATTTTGGAATCACAGCAACTCAGCCACCAAGTGTCAGACAATGAAAAGTTACAGAGTGGAATTGTGGAGTGCATGAAAGTGGCCAGCGCACTGCTGGTTCAATAACTGCAGAGTTCCCTACTCCTCTGTCATTAACATCAGCACAAAAACTGTGCAGCAGGGAGCTTCCTGGCATGACTGAGCAGCTTCATGTAAGTCTTGCATCACCAAGGACAATGCCAAGCGTTGGATGGAGTGGTGTCAAGCACACTGCCACTGGACACCGGTGCAGTGGAAACATGTTCTGTGGAGTGACCAATCACTCCACAGTTGTTCTGAGGCCCTTAGTTCCAATCAAGGTGAATCTTAATGCTTTAGCTTAACGGGACATTTTGGACAATTCTGTGCTTCCAACTTTGTGGGAACAGTTTGGAGAAGACCCTTTTCTGTTCCAGTATGACTCCAGTGCACAAAGCAAGCTCCATAAAGGCATGGTTGGATGAGTTTGGTGTGGAAGAACTTGACTGGCCCACACAGCGCCCTGACCTGACTTATACAATTCAGGGTCACAGGTGCTGGAACCTGTCCCAGCTGCATAGGCTAAGAGGTGGGGTGCACCCTGGGCCGATCACCAGTCATCACACCCCTGTGCCACCCATACTCTTACAGACTTTACCTTTTTCTGCCAACTGCAGCCTCGAAGACCTCACAAGAACACATTTATGACTCTGCAGAAACATGATGACTTGATGTTTGAGTTTAATATCAATATTTGTTTCTTTCAAGGGTCTTGGAAAAAGTTTGGGCATGCTATAAAGTGAAGAATAAATTGGGGGATTCATTTTTTTATTTTAAATATACAGAAATGTATCAAAACATTAAATGCTCACGAGTTTATGAGAAAATGAGATAATGAATAATGCTTTAAGCAGCCTCGGTTTCGACCTTTACAAACCACCATCAGATCTGCTGGAAATGCAGATTCACATATTGCCAGGGGGACAGTCTCTGTTCCCATGATTCCTTGCCCTCAATAATGCAAATCCACTTGACATTAGAGGCGTGCGATTGGCTGCTCAGAGCATATGGGCTTCTTTTCTGTTATTGTACTGAATAATTCAGACGGCTGTTTAGCTGACGGCCTCGCTGGCATTTCCCCTCCGCTAATTGCTCGTTAAGTGAGCCACTTGACCTTTAACAGGAGGATAAAATTTGGAGAGGGCTTGTCATAGGCCTCAGTGATTTCATCTGCCCTCTCAGCGGTAAACTCCGACTGAATACATTTCCATTCCGGTCGTACAGTATCGATGGGGGGGCGGTTGTTTCCGCTGGAAATTCCAGTTTAGTTCCAGCTCGAAACCTGAAATGTTCATCTGTTAGTGGACCAGCTTTAAAAGGCTCAACTCTGAGGAAAGACACATTGCTGAGGGACTGAAACCAGCAGGAACCTCAGAAGACGAACTGATGAGGAGTTCAAGCTCCGTATGATGACTGATTTCACATTTTAGCAACATAAGTGAATTAAACAAACACAGAAAAGGAGCAGGTGCCTGTGTGATATGAGGCACATAACAGACATTAAAACACCATTCAAATACTTTAACAAGCTTTTAATCAGATAATACTGAAGACTTCTACTTTATGACTACTTTTTTAATTTATAACAAAATTTCACAGCAACTTTTGCACAAATCCTTTTTTTTAACATTAAATGTTATCTTCTCTCTCCCATAGTCTCTGTCTCTCTCTGCTCTCCTTTCTCTCATCTCTCTTCCCTCATTCCCAACCAGTCAAAGCAGATGGCTGCCCCTCCCTGAGCCCGGTTCTGCTGCAGGTCTCTTCCTGTTAAAAGGGAGTTCTTCCTTCCCACAGTCACCAAGTGCTTATTCATAGGGGATGGTCTGATTCTTGAGGTTTTCTCTCTAACACTGTAGGGTCTTTACCTTACAGTGTGAAGCACCTTCAGGCAACTTGTTGTGAATTAGCGATATGTAAATAAAATTTAATTGAACTGAATTGAATTTATGAACAATGTTGCACATAACAGCTGCCAATAAACCCACACATACATAAACAAACTCACATGAACAAAGTGAGATAAACAATACACATACAATACAAAACAAGAATATAATAAGAGAATAAACTTTGAAATTAAAAGAAACATAATGCTGACATGCACAACACAGTGCATTGCTAGTGTATATATCCTCACACAGAGCATCCCCACAAGTGCAGGATCATAACTCTAATCCTGATAAACTCTCAACAGGATTTAGAAGAGGGTGTCGGGTTTTATCAGATTTACCAGCAGAGTCATTTTGAGTACATCTAATTTTTTTCTAATTTGACATTTTGCAAAACATCTCTAATCCAGTGTGAACAAGATGGAGAGTTTGGGGCCTTCTCGATATGTAGGATTAATGTCTTGCCAGAAGTGAAGAGAAGGCAATGATATTCTTAATGTGGGTGTGTTAGTCTATTTGGAACTACACCAAAAATGCCAGTTATAGGTGAGTGAGGGATGTAATGGCCGTAGGCCTCAGAGATGGTGTCACCTGTCACATGTGGGATATACGTTTGGGAATATTCTTGCCAGTTTTGCTTTGAGTATAGATGGATATTTGTGATACATCATCTTTTGTAAATCATTGAAACTCTACATTTACAAAGTCTATGTGACTGAAGGAGCAGCGAGGAAGGTTGTGATTTTTTTTAAATTATAAACTCTCTTATCTTCGTTTTAAAAAATAGGGTTCGTTAATCGAAACTTTCTGGAGGGCTGTTCAAAACTGGCAAAGGGGTTATCTATACATAGATCCCTCATCTTTTGGATACCCTTCTCATACCAAATTTGAAAACCTTTACAAGTATGGGTGGTTGGAACAGGTGATTGTTTACTATAGGAGAGTAGATGGAGATGCTGTGAGCACAGGGGAATCAGTTTCAGGATGGGCAATGAATGAGAGACAATCACATTTCCTATTCTGTTCTATCACTATCAATGACTGATGGCAAAGAAGGTGAGTATGGTTTACTAGTTACTGATTTGATCTGCAACATCACCGGACTCATGCTATTCTGATATTTTAACCAAAGCATGATAGCATTAAGATTTGAGGCCCAGTAATAAAAATGAAAGTTCAGAAGAGAGCTCCCACCTAGTTCTTTTGGTCTTTAACAAAAATTCCTTTTTTTATGGCGGCTGGTTAATTGGTTAAATACTTTTTTAAAATGACAGAGGTATGTGAAGGGTATTGGCTGGAATAAATATATAAATTTAGAAACTATATTCATCTTTACTGAGTTTACTGAGTTTACTCTTTCATTGAGAGATTATGGGAAAGCAGACCACCTCTTAATTTCCTGCCCAAACTGTTCTAAAGGGAAATGAAATTCTCTTTGTAAAAGTTATAATAGGACACACACCTAAGTAGACAAAGGCATTCATGGGTCATTTAAATGGAAGGTTAGTGTGTTCTTTTGCACTGCCTGTTATGGGGAAATATTTTTATCTGGATTAAGTTTAGAGCCTGAAATTTTCCCAAATTCTTCCAGCTATCTGAGAGGTGCTGGCACAGATGTAATAGTGTTAGTGACATCTAGTAGCCAGTCATCAGCATAGAGAGAAACTATATTTGTTATACCGCCCCTGATAATCCCTGTGCGCTGTTGTTACATCTCAAAACAATTAAGAGTGGTTCAGTAGCCACAACAAAAAGTACTCTGATGAAACAGCATTGATAAGAACTGAGACAGCTGGGCCTGTGTCAATGGGATTTACCATTTCTAGAAATTTTCTGCCAAATCCAAATTTTTGCAATGTGTAGAACAGGTATTCCCACTCTAACCTACCAAATGCCTTATGTGCCTCAAGTGATATCATAGATTCTGTTGTTGATAGGCTGGGCTTTGTGTAAATTATATTAGAGACGTGAGTTAAAATAAAATTTTCGACCCTGACCAAACCCTGCCTGAGCATCCAAAATTATTTGAGGAAGAATTTGTTTAACGTGAAGAGCAACTTCTGCACAGATCTAATATGTGGTATGTGAGGACTACCTACTATTGTGCACTAATTGTGAAAATAACTTAGAATTGATATCTGCTATGGAACTATTGGCAGTGGAGTTATTGTGGCCAGGTTGCTTTAAAGCAGTGGATCTCAAACTTTTTTTGGCGCACCTCACTTCAGAAGCCAAAAAAGTTTGTGGCCCACACCACAACAAAATCCACGACCCACACCTGAGAATTTTTTAAGTCACTAACCATAAAAAACTTTATAAAACTTTTAAAAAATTTTACTGAAATAAAGGTCCATATTATCACTGTTAATATTATCTTTCTTTTTCACATAAATTCATATTTTTTCACCTGGTTGTCCACGCCCTGCCTACAGTGGCTCCACGCCCCACAGTTTCAGGAACCACTGCTTGAGAGGGAACCTCCTGCCCAAACACCAGTTGTGATCTGGAATGTGAATTGTGAACTTTATCTCAGGAGTCTGAAGCTTTGTTTATTGGATGTGCCTTTGAATTTGTGTTCTCTTCCGTTTTTGTCCAAAGGCTCCTCGCACCCATGAGTTTTTACAAAGAAACCAGACATTTTCTAACAAAGTTGGTCACCTTGTGTGCTTCCACTTTGTTCCTTGTATGAATATCTCAACCAGTTCAGCGACTGATCATCCTCTGATGGAAGGAAGGAGTTTTCTTTTATCTTCTTTCTGTTAAAGCGCACATCTGCTTCCTCGTGATTCATGTTCTTCTCTTCCTGATAGACTGATTGATGGATGAATAAAACCTGCTAAAAGACACCAGGAGGAGGGGGACTGAGTGTGTGTGTGTGAGTCATGGTAAACACTCATCATGTCTCCTGGTGCTCCAACAGATGGACAGTAGGCGACACACACACACACACACTGTATATATACAGTATAATGGCACAGACACACACTCAGACCGGCAAAAAAGACACACGGCCTGTTAGATCGGTGTTAAGATGAAGATAAATGATACGACACAGAGTTAATTGTGTCAGATGGTGTCAATTTAGTCACAAAAACTAAAGTTTTTGAATCTGCAAAACCCAAAGAAAGAAGGAAGGTGGGAAGTCAGTGACAAAGTGTGGGATGGATCAAGTAAGAGGACAAAAAGAAAAGATAAAGATTCAAGACAGGACCGAACAGAAAGTAAAAGTCGTCCTTGTGGGCCAATCAGGTTGCAGACTCATGAATAATTAATGTGGTCAGATTGGCTCCTCTCGTTCTGAAACACTGATAAGGCGATCGGACTCCAGCCCGTGTGTGTGTTATCAGGAAACTTGGTGTGTGTTTGTGTCTATTATTACCTGCTCTGACAGACAGGCTTCCCTACTACAGTGACAGATCTGTTAATAATTCACACTCCTCCTCCTCCTCCTCCTCCTCCTCCTCTTTCCCATCCCTCCATCTCTCCCTCTCTGGAGGTTGAAGAGCAGGATGTCCAGAAGGTAGACAGAACCAAGAGGACAGAGCCATGCCTTTCTGCTTTCCTGCTTTCCTGCATGCCATCTTTTTCTAACCCTCACAGAACTCTTTGTGTCTTTACCTGCAGTGTAGAAAGTACATTCAGCTCATTTTCCACCTGATTCTACACACTTAATGCTCCACAGCTTCTAATGTAAGCATCACAACACTTTTACCATTAAATACATGAAATTAACACCATCAAAACCAGAAAGAAAACCTTTTAAAAACTATCAGTGGACCATAACCTGATTTATAATCTGGTTTTCATTTTTATCTCTTTTGGCTGAAGGACCAATGAGCTGATCCCACAGTGAGGCGTCTGTCCATCCTCTGTTCACAAGAATCTCTACTCTTCCTAGGTCAGGGGTCTCGAACCTGTGACTCTTTTGCCCATCTCCAGTGGCTCTCTGCAGCTTTGAAAAAAAGCTATATAAATATAAAAACAAACAACAGTTATTTAGTTTTTACCATTTTCATTTTTGTTGATCATTCCCGTGAGAAATTCTTTACACTCTCCGCTGGTAAAAATGTGTAACCTGTATTCTGACTTTTCAAGGTGCTAATTATAACCTGAAAGTGCCAGATTTCACCACTAGGTGACACTCTTTTATCAGAAGGTGTTTGTGGAGTTGCTCGTGTATTAAAAAACAAGAAAAAACAAAAGTTGGCCTGAGATTGAGGCAGTGTGGTGGTTAGCATGCTTATATTAATGCAAAAAAAGTCCTGGGTTCAAACTTCAGCTCAGCTGGGACCTTTCTGTGCATTTTGCATGTAATCCCAAAGTACAAGGACATGTTTGTAGGTCAACTGAAGGTTATAAATTGGCCATGAGCGCCGGAATAGGTTGAAGCCCAAATCGGATCAGAGAACTGATTTATGGATCTGAGATCCTCCAGTTAACCATTTGGCAGGCAGCAATGAAGTGCTAATCAAACCCAGTGACTGGATTATTGTAAATTGAGCTCTGCTGAACCTCAGCAATCCTCACAGACAGAAGATTCAACTTTTGATATAAAGTTACTGTCTTATCCAACTGTTGCCCAAAAAACTGATACCTTTTTAAAAATTATTAGAGAATAAAGGAAAAAATACTTACTGAAATCTTTTTTACTCATTCAAATGATATCCTTGTTGTCCACTGATTAATTACTGTAGGCTGAGTCTCCCATTGTTGTGTTCACTGTGACCTGCTGCTCTCTTGCTGGTATAAACTTTCTCTTCATGTTGGAAATCTGGCTCCTGCCATCTCTTTCTGTCTTGCCCACTGTGTTTGCAGAGCAGCTGCTGCATCTACTGTATTATTCCATTTGTGCTGCACAGTTAGCGTCTTAGCGAGTGGATAGCTCTACATTAATCAAGTCCAACATATGGCCCACCGCATAGCTGAGTGGGATTTCTAAGTGGGAGTGGTTCTCATCCTAATAAGAGTCCATTTCACCAGATTACCTGCCACTCTGACATCTGTTTCTGTATTTCTTTTTCTCCATCTAATGTACTCAGGGCACGTTTGACGCAACACTGACTCACTGGATTGCCTTGTGGCACAAACCAGTATTACATAAACGGCCAGGCCAGACTTCCATTTAATTTATTTTGAATAAAGAGATGCTTTGGACCTTACATCAGAGCTGTAGTCTTTCTGCATCTCACTGATAGCATTATTAGCATTAATTTATTCTGTAATTTGTTCTAATTTTATAATCAGCAAGGTGGCTCAGTGGTTAGCACTGTTGCCTCACAGCAAGCGGGTCCTGGGTTCAAACCCAGGTAGGACCCTTCTGTGTGGAGTTTGCATGTTCTCCTCGTGCTTGTGCAGTTTTTCTCTGGGAGCTCCAGTTTCTGCTACCATTGAAAAACATGCTAGGGTAATGCTGTCAGCCCAGGAGATTCTTCATCTCAAGAGTTCACTTCCTGGTTAAATAAAGAAGTTCATAAAAGATTTAACTGAAACTGGCCTATTTTTCTAGGGTTCACTATTTTGTAAAGCTATTAAGATGCTATATATTTCAATCATTATCAAAGTAGACTACTATTAGTTGAATTAATTTGCACACAGAGTGGCCTGCAGAGCTTCACAGCTACTTTCGGTAATTTCAAGGTAGGCCTAAGCATGTGAATAGCTATTTTTTCCATGTTTGTAGTAAGAAAAAAAGTTTTTAAACAAATGTAACAAAAGCATGGTATTATTGTAACAAAAATGTAACCGTGGCCCACTGAAAAGTAGTTACTTGTGTGAAAAGATTTTAATTTACACCAATTAGTAATATTGGTTGGCTAATTTATACTTACTAGGCTGTGTCACCTTCACCATAAGGCCCAAATATGTTTTGGAGCTCCTTACAGATTTTTTTAGTCAAAAATTGCTTTAAAATTGCTCTTTTGATAGTAAAGGATTCTGACTCCTGTCCTAGAGTATAGGTCTAATATTAGTGAATTAGAACACTAAGATCTCTTAATGGGTCTTCATCCAATTTGTGTTCAAGGTTAGTGTCAAGATTGCAGTTATCACTTTTTGGGAACGTTTCTATTTTCACAAGTATCGCTACTCCTAAGAGTTTTGTCTGCATTGTAATGGATTGTAGGATGTAGGAGTAGCATTGCGTACTGGTGGGTGATAATAGGGCAATAATCTGGCTTGCCAGCATGATCAGCATAACTGTTTTAGGAGTGGAAATCTTGAAGGTCAATTCACGACAAGCCACTGTCGGTATAATATTTGCTATTTCTATCATGCAGACAGATGTTTTTTATGGTTCTCTTCTTTTAAATTGTAGTTGCTGCTAATAGCACTGTGAACGCTTGAAATGTAGCTTTGCCTCCTGCGTTGTATACCACTTGTGTCCCCTTAGATGGTGATGATCATGGTCTTATTGGTCATGATCATCGTGGGAGTGGTCCTATTGTTTGACTACTACTAAGTCATTGTTGTGGCCTTGCTATCAGCATTATGCTAACATTAATAATATGGACAATGCTATGACATACTTTTTATGGCCGTGGTTTTTACTGACATGTAGTCATAATACTCCTGAACTCAAAAACTTTCATTTGGTGTACTTACTGTAGTGGTAGTGAAGGTAGATGAGCTTAAATACTTGGGAGCAACCATCCAAAGCAACAGGCAGAGCACAAGAGAGGTGAAGAAGAGAATGCAGGCAGGGTGGAGTGGGTGGAGACGATTGTCAGGGGTGCTTTGGATGGTTGATCCCAGGTATTTT
>VUQH01059697.1:0-13301 GCA_015106775.1 Etroplus canarensis | reverse complement strand
CACTATAGAGTTTTAAACCTCCTCTGGAATTAACATCTGCACAAAAACTGCACACTGATGGCTTCACAGCATGGGGTTCCATGGCTGAGCAGCTGAATGCAAGCCTTAATTCATCAAGAAATACCAAGTATTCAGCTGGATGGTGTAACGCATACCGGTACTGGACTCTAGAGCAGTGGAAACATGTTCTCTGGAGGGACAAATCATGCTTCTCTATCTGGTGGTCTGATGGCTGGATCTGGGTTTGGTGAATGTACAAAGATCATTATCTGCCTGACTGCATTGTGCCAACTGTAAAGTTTGGTGGAGGAGGAATAATGCTATTGGGTTGTTTTCTAGGGTCAGCTTGGGCCCCTTAGTTCCAGTGAAGTGCTTACCAAGATGTTTTGAACAATTATATACTTCGAGCTTTGTGGGAACAGTTTGGCCTATCCCAGCTGACATGGGGCTAGAGGCGGGGTATACACTTGACAGGTCATCAATCTATCACAGGCCTAACACAGAGAGACATATTATTCACATTCAGAATCACATCTGCGGTCAATTTAGAATCGTTAATTAATCTAACTCCACTAATGTCTTTGGACTGTGCGAGGAAGTCAGAGTAAGAGAACCCACACAGGCACAGGAAGAACATCAAATTAATCAGAATCAGAATACTTTATTAATCCTGGGGGGGCAGGGACTACATACAAAATCCACACAAAAGGGCCCAAGCTAGCCAGTGGATTTGAATCCACTGACAGAGCCTCAGTAAATATGAGTGAATGTAACAAAATTAAAAGCTAGCTTCATGACAATTTTTTCTCTTAAAAATGTGAACCACTACAGACTTTAACTTTTTTGCCTCAAGGTCATTCTGACATTCATCTGAGCATCTGCATCTCCCTGCAGTATCTTTGACAGCCAGCATTTGTCAAAACACTCACAATTAATAATGTTGTGACATCTCTAACAGAGGAAGCACTATTATTAAACACCATCAAGGTAAAAATCTGCATAAAAATATAATGGTTGGTCTCTGAGCAGTTAGAAAAGCTTCAAGGACTTTAGTTTTTGTAGGGTAATCATTTACCATCCCTACTGTTTTCACTGAACTGTAGTCAGCCTATTCTTTGATGTCACAATGATGCTTTATATTTCAATAATTAACATTTTTTACCAGATGAAAATCAGTCTGTCAGAATTTCTGCCTTTCCAGTGCTTGTACCACAAAGTCTAATATATTTAGTTTTGATCACAGAGAAGATTCATGGATGTAGTGAAGCAGGACATGCAGAGGGTTGGTGTGAGGGAAGAGGATGCAAGGGATAGGGTGAGATGGAGGCAGATGATCCACTGTGGCGACCCCTAATGGGAGCAGCTGAAAGAAGAAGAAGAAGAAGAAGAAGAAGAAGAAGAAGAGTTTTGATCACGTTGTTTTGATTTCAGTGAAGTTTTACCAGAAGATGTTGATATGGTTCTGCCAGTCAGTTGTCAGCTTAGTCATTTCTAATTTAAACTCTAATGAACTAATTTAAATTTTGAATGGATTGTTATGAAGTTGAGTCAGTCCAGTCTACTGATTATACAGTTTTTGATAGTTCATAATGGATTTTTTAAAAAAAAACAACAAAAAGTTAAGTTATTTTTTGCCTGATTTTGTCTTACTTCCTATTTTAACTTGTTTGCTCTCTGTACCACTTTTTGCGATACTTGGTAGATCTGGTATGAAAAGACCTGTGATTGGCCAGAGTCTTTCCTCACAGGCTAGACTGTCTAAAGCCCAGGAGTCCTGATGAGATGAATGAGTCTAGTTTCCTCTCAGACCACATGTATTGTATTGTGTTGTTACGTCTGTCCAGTGATACAAACATGTTACCTACCCCATTCCTGGTGAAATTTGGTTCATTTTTATGTTCGTGAAATTCATGTTACATTGGATGAATTGGGTCATTGTCTCCAATGATTGCCAACAGCCTCAGCTGTACTTTGTGTTAAGTTCTAATTCAAAAATATAAGGAAAAAATACTAGTCAATAGTTTGGATACAGTCAACCATTGGTATTGTCCATAAATGCTAATTTAAAACTGTGAAGATGAAAAACTTTACAAATACAGTTGGGTCTATAAGTTTTTGAACAAAGACACAGTTTTTGTCATTTTTCCACGGTGGATTTTAAATCAAACAATCAAGATGCACAGACTTTCAGCTTTAATTCAAGGTGTTTAACAAAAGAATTGCATTAACTGTTTAGGAATTACAGCCATTTTTATGTATTTTTCCCATTTTCAGATGCTCAAAAGTACGATAAGGATTTTTGTTAATATTTGCAGTCAATGATTACTTGAAGTCTGGAAGCCATGGACATCACCAATTGCTATATTTCCCCCCTTGAGATGCTCTGCCAGACTTTTACTGCAGCTGCCTTTAGTTGCTGATTTTTGGTGGGTCTCTCTTCCTTCATTTTTGACTTCAGTAACTAAAAATCAGATTCTGTTGGGTTGAGATCATATGATTGACTTGGCCATAGAAAAATATTCCATTTCTTCACCTCTTTTGGGTTGCTTTTGCAATTTGCTTTGGGCCATTATCCATTTTCACTGTGAAACACTGTCCAACCTGTTTAGCTATATTTAGCTGAATCTGAGCAGAGAATGTAGCCCTGTACACTTCAGAATTCACCCTGCTACTTCTGTCAGCAGTCATATCAACAATAAAAGCTATAGTGACCTGCTTAACTGGCAACCATACATGCTTATGTCATAACCCCGCCTCCACCATGTTTGACAGATAATGAATGACCTGTTCCTTTTGTTATTCACACTTTTCTCTTTTCATCACTCTGCTACAAGTTTATCTTGGATTCATTTATCCAGTTATTTTTTCCAGAACTGGACAAGCTTTTTAAATTTTTTTTGGCAAAATCTAATCTGACCTTCCAGTTCTGGAGTCGAACCAGTGATTTGCACCTTGTTGTTAACACACTGTATTTACACTCATGAAGATGTTTTTGTTGACTTTGACAGTGATTTATCTACTTCCTTAAAAGTGTTCTTGATTTGGTTAGATGTTATGAAGGAGATTTTCTTAGCCAAGAAGGAATTCTGTGATCATCCACTTTTTGTCTTTCATGATCTTCCAGGTCTTTTGGTGTTGCTGAGCTGGCCAGTGTGTTCCTTCTTTTTTAAGAAAGTTCCAAATTGTTGTTTTGAGTGCTTCTAAAGATTTGAAATATCTCTGATAGGTTTAGTTTGGTTGTTTACTCTAATATTAACCTCCCTCAGTTTTAGGGTCATCTCTTTGGACCTCAAACAGAGTATCAGTGAAGATATCAAATGTAAGTTTAACATTTGGAATCAACTCCTCGTCATTTATCTCTTAGTTTTTTCTTGAAAAAAGGAGGGAACAGGGCTCTCCTGACCATGACACTGTTTCTAAGGCAGTTTTCCATTTATTTTTAAGCCTCTGAAAATGGCTGCGATGAAAACTTAATGATAATTCTTTGTGTGTATAAAACAGCGTAACAGTTTCTGCCAGTCAAATTTTAGTCTTTCACTTGCACCTTTAGTTTGACTATTTTCCCCCATTTTAAGTGGTAGATCAGTGTTTTAATTACAGTTTCAAATGATATTTAGATTTTCGATCACCTTGAGCCAAATTTGTGATGTTAAATATTTGTCTCTATAAATAATTTTGACTTGACTTAAAAGAATTCCAACATTAGGGTTTCATTCTATGCACAGCCCTATTTAAGCACAGCTTCACAGAGCTGTGCAATACTACTAGTCTTGTTTAACATGCTGGTAACTAAAATAAAACTGTATGTGAGATATAATTGGACAGAATTGTTATAATCCAGTCCAATCATCCCTCCATGCCAGGTTTTTTACATGTTGGAACATGAAAAACCAGCATCTCTTCTTTGCTGTGTTGTCGTCTAAACATTAAAGGCCTTCTATGGTAGACAGCCATCCTGCTTCTTGATATTCCAGCAGCTGTCCAACAAAATCCTTTTCTAATCATAGTTGCAAGAAAACTGTTACCGATAGTGGCGGTGTATTTTTGGGTATGTGCTGTAATTTGTTGCACCAACTAATAAAAAGGCCCAAATGGAATCTGAAGATTTCTTCATAGTTTTCTGAAGTGATCCAGGGGGGAATCTGTGGAATTCTGCTGAATGTTTCAGCTTGTTACATTAGGAACAATTAGAAATATAATAACCGTTTCCTAAAAATGTGCTGAAAAGCTTGAGTAAATTGATATTCATTTCAACCTGTCATAATGTTAAGAAGATTAAGTTGATTTATTGTTTTAAGTACATCAACATATTTGCTCAGGAACAGTCTTTTAACACCAATCAAATTCAGAGCAACATGCACCAGTGACAGAGGGGTTTTCTGGAGAGCAAAACAAAGCAAGCCCGAAAATTCATCTATCCACATGAAAACACAAAAAAAGAAAAATGAGTGGTCGGATCAATTCACAGCATGATTATTAACACTCATTGTTTAAACATGACCTGCACTTGAGCTATTAATTTTTTATGACTTTCTTTGAATGTCAACCTGAGTCCTGTGACTCATTAATTGATCTCCATTATTATTTTATGACTAATGCAGTGTTTGACCTATTAGCCTACTGAACATTAGCAGTGTTCACTTAACCCAGCTTAGCATAGTCCTAAATACATACAGACACCTTATTTTTAGAAAATGCAACATTAAGCAATAATGCTTTGTACACTGATCGTGCACATATTAGCAGTAAACATTTATAATAAGACATGTAAAATATGCAGAGCGACCATTATTAACTGTGCATTTTCCTTTGCCAAATACATGCATGTATGTGTGGTCACAGTAAGCAGGCACACAAAGGGCAGAAAGCGAAGCAGTGTGCTGTTAAAAAGGCACTAAGTCCCATACTGCAGGAGAAGTGGCTCATTCTCTGCTCTCTCCATGTTAGAGAGGTTTAAAAGAACTGAGGTTTGACCACCAGACTCTTGGTTCTTCAGAAACACAGCATTACTGGAAGCAGCAATCTGCAAGAGCACATTTACCAAAAAAATCAGTCATTTTCAAAGTTGCTTTTAGATAAAATGCAATTTCATGGATTATGGAAAGCAGTGCAGACAGTTCAAATTTTTGAGTTTCTGTGATGTAATAATTTATTGTTCAGTTTGATTTCTAGAAATAGGCAGCCTCCTTGTGGTCATAAACAGTATTTAACTGCAATTACAGACACTCATTGAGCTATTGAAATCTAACACAATGTACCACTTATTATACTAAATCCTAACCACTAGGATATATGGCACTGATGAAATGCACACTTTTGCAGTCACTTATTTATATGGCATGTGGAATATTTACAATAAAGGCGCTGTCCAGCTGAAATGACCTCTACATACAATGTTATCTTAAAAACACTTTATATACCTCTGATCTGTTGTGGCGACGAGGACGACAGGCAATGACTGTGATGAAGCAAAACGTTGCTGCAAGAATGGCAGCACATGACAGGATGAAGAAAATTTGAGCATTATCTGGAATTAAGGTAGAAAAATTTACAATTTGAAATTGGATCTACTGTTAGAAATACAATTGAAGAACTCGATTATATCTCCACTGTCAAGCTAGAATAACCCACTATATTATGAAAAAAGTCATAATTTATCAATGTACTGTCTGAACTTGACATAAAATGTAACGTGGAAACTGTCTTTTAGGCTCTGGGCCAGTTTGGGCTCCAGGTAGAGCAGATGGGAGTTTCTGATATGCTTAACATGACAAATGCAGTTTGTGTATGAAAAGTCAGTAGCTTTGTTTTCTTATGCTAATGGCTTAAATGGCTTTGGATGTCGCAACCCTACTCTTGCCTTTACAGCCCTTTTCAGTGTGTAATAATAGCATAAAGTAAGGCAGCCTCTTGTATTCTCAGTAGCTTGACAGATGTCACAATTTTCAATACCAAGTCCAAAGTTCTACATTTCCCCCTAGAAAACATGAGCTTCTGAGCAAAAGTAGACAGCAATGAAATATTTTAAAATTGACTCGATCACAACTTTTAGAAAGTCACAAGACACCATTGAGCACAGTAGACATACTGACCAGTCAGATCACTCTCCTCTGACATGCTTGGATTCCTCCATTTTCACTCTTTCTTCTCTATCTGTGGAACTAATGCAGCTAAAGAGCACATGAAACATCTCATGACACAGCACAGCTTCTCTTCGTTTCAAAATTATTAGCTGTATCCTTGCACTAATTTTAGAGATTCATTTTGATTCGAAGACATTACCTCAAAGCAGAAGCTACATGCTGACAAGTAAATATAGTGTGAATATGAAAAGCCAAGAAAACCTTGCAAATGGCCATAAAGTTTCAAATTAATTTGTGTTGTCACTAAAAAACAGATTTATCAAATTTGCAATTTTTTCTAATAATAAGACAAACTGAAGAATTGTGTTTGTTCAGATTTCAGTGGATGATAAGATAAAGTTTTTCATCCACTGAAGCAAACCAAGGTAAACGAATAACTTAATGATAGGAAAAATTAAATCAGTACTCTGAAAGGAAGGCAAATACAAAACAAAAATATTCAAAAACTTTCATTTCAGCAAGAAAGCAATTATCTTTGGGTTTGTTTTTATCTATGTTCTCTCATCCTTTAGATCTCTATTAGATTTTGGTTAACGCTGTTAATGAGTAAAACTGAAAGCTTTTGCAAGCCCCTGACTCTTCTATAGACTGTAGACTGCTACAAGGTAAATTTTTTTTTGGGTCCAATGTCACAATTCTTATTCTGGAAAAATTAGGTTTTGAACTCTGGGAACAAACTTCACTGTGTGATCTTTCATGTTAAATAGCATTAACAGCTTAAATGTGTTGTGTAAGTAAAGCATTCTCCCTCACATTTAGAATGCTAAGTGTGCTTTCAACATTTTGGATGTCACTCATCTCTGGACTATGCATTCAGACCTAACTATAGCAGCAGTCAGGTGGCTTAAGAATTTCTTTTTGGTACATTTAAAAGTCATTGAACATAAGCCTGTCTGAATGGATTTGTGCACTCAAAACTGAATCCATCCATCCCATTTTCTTCCACTTTTCCAGTTCATGGTCACAGGGGTGCTGGAGCCTATCCCAGCTGTCAAAAAAGTGGGATATAGCCAAGACAAGTCACCAGAGAGACACACAACCATTCACACCAACAGCCAATTTAAAAATTGTCAAACCTGACCTGCATGTCTTTGGACTGTGGGCGGAAGTCAAGATAGCCAAAGAGAATCCATGCAGACACAGAGGGAGCATGTGAACACCATGCAGAAAAGCCCAAGCTGGCCAGTCGAATTGAACCCAGGGCATTCTTGATGTGAGGCAACAGTGTTAACCAACACAGCACTGTGCTGCCCAAAACTGAATGAATTTTGAACTCCCTTCTCTTGTTTAATAAATTTGGGGCTGCCAGGTTAAAGTTTCCCATTAAAATTCACCTGACTCCTTACTACACTTAACTAGTGATTCTATTAGGAAGAAGCATTTTAGTAGTAGAGGTAATAGATGAGATCAATCCACTAGAGGGAGACAGTTGGTAAGAAATTTTTAGCTGAGGGTTTTTCCTTCCCTTTTTTCTTTTATTTCTTAAATTTTCACTTGTACTTTGGTTAGTTTTTGAAAACAATCATGGTTTGGGTTAAAATACATCTTTTCAAAAACATTAACCACATCCTGCAAAGCCTGTCAAGCAAAAAGCACTGAAGGTAAACCTCTCCCATGTGCAATGATTCTACACAGTTTCACGACAATGCATTTTTGACATTATCCAATGGATTTTGCATTTTTTTCTCTCTAGTTTATTTCCAGTCCCAGGCTGTTATGGAAAGAAGACTGCTAGCCTGCAGTTATTTCTGTTGGTGGGTGTGAGGGTGGGTCACTCACTGTTTCTCCTGATGTAGAGGCTAAAAGAGGTCTGCATCATGCTGATGTCATTACGGACACTGATGTCCAGACAGTGGAAGCCAGCAGAGGTGAAGGTGTGGTTCAGTTTTAGCATGTTCTCATACAGCATGGTCAGTGTGCAGCCTCTCTTGTCCCACACACATCTGTGGAGGAAACGCCAGCACACCCACAAGGGAGGACTAAAGATACACACACACACACACAGGAGGAAGGAGGTTTTTTCTATGACAATTATTGCTAATATTGTTTTTTTTTTTACCAGCACTGGTCAAGCATGTCAGAATAAATGTAAAATTAAAAGCTAACTATTGCATGTGAAATAGAAAATGGAGGACACTATTCAAGGTCACTTATTTTGATCTAATATATATCAATCTTCCTAGTAAATGTCACCCTCTGCAATTGAGATGTGCAACTTTTTCTGCTTTTCAGCAAATGTTTCCAAGAAAAAGAAACTAAATCAACCACATGCAATTTACCTTCCATCAACACGAAAAGCCAGTGTGGTGTTCTGAGACACCTCATATTGTGCTGGACTCTTCATTTCAATATGTTTGACCGCATCTGCAAATAAGGTCACGCTCTTAGTCATTTTGTTCTTTAATGGGAATAATTTAGAGAAGTAATTTGCAAACTTTTTCTGTGGCTCATGCCTCAGGGGATTTTTCCACCATTAAAAGATTATACCATGCAGGATTTTCAAATAATTCTACATGGTTTGGCTTGAAATCAATTTGATAGAATTCTCTGGTTTTAAATACTCCCATAGCCTTGTTTTCATAAAGATCAGGATTACAGCATCTGCAAATTTCCCCCTCATAAATCAAAACCTAATTTGACCCTACAAAATGTGCTTTCATGTAAATCCATCTTAACAGTAGTTCATACCAAATAATGAGAGTAACGCCAGATCACATCACAATTTAAATGTAATGTTGTTGAGATTTTCTTAGAAACTAACCCAGTCTGCCCTTTTTATATTGAAAATTGTTGAAATTATACTTAAAGTCAGTGACATTACTAGAGTGTGGAATATTAATGTATATATTAATTTAAAGCTGCAAACCAAGCACTTGAACGTCCGTGGAGTAGACCTCGGTGACCGGAGGTGAATATTTGGTCAGATTTGCTCCCACTTTCAGCTTCAGTGTGTAGTTTCCTGACTCAGGGTAATGATAGCGGACAACCGGCTCAGTCCCTTTAATCACTTCTCTGTATCAAAAATGAAAAAAGAATATAAGAGAAAGAAAAGCATCTCTGAATTTCTTTAATATGTAACCTTCTAAGACCTGAGCTCTTGTTTGGTATGCATGGGATGCAAAAGGTCTGTGTGGAACAGAATGAAAGGTGCAGAAAAGCCAAATATAATGTCTTAGAAGGTTAAAGAGTAAGAAATCCTACCCGTTCCCTAAGTCCCAAGTATAGGTGAAATTTGCTGCACTGAAATTCTTTTGGGGAATGAAGCGTTCAAACATGGTCTCTGTGGGAACATGTGACGCTAGTTCTCCTCTGTCTCTCACATAGGTGGCATTTCCCTCCATCTGATAGAAAACCAGCTTCCCTGAAATAGTTTCTGGTTAAAAAGAAATTGTATATAGCTGTGAAGCCATAATGCATGTATTAACAGTAAAAAGAGGTAATGGATGACGTACCCAAATCTGTCAAAGAGTCTGTAGCCTCTGTCACCCCCAGCAGAACCAGCAGAAGAACCACCAACATCCATGCAATGTTTTTTCTGTAAGCACAAGTTTAAAAATGTTTCAGTAAATGTCAGATGTCCTTAATGTGGTATGATCAATTTACCTGTCCATATCTGCTGGTCCTCTCACAGGAGATCACGCAAGGACCTCAGGAACGAAGTTAATTCTGAAAGCAGAGCAGCTGGACACTGGAGAGAAGAGATGTAACGTGATTTCTTTTGGTCTGTGAGATTCAGAGATGTGAGCTGTAAAGGCTTGAAATCAGAAGCATGGGTTTTAATCACATGGATGGAAAACAACAATCAACTATTGAGTAGCAGGCTCGAGCCTGCATCACGTTACCGTCAGTTGTGTGGGACAGCTTATATATGTGGCAAGTTTAATCTATGCAATTTGTTAAAATAGAAATTAGATCTAAATGCTAATTTTGTAAGGACAATGATATCATCAGAAACACAAAAATTTCACAACTGCTGACTTGTGACTTGTACATTTCTTAAAATAAGTTCAGAACTGGTTACTGTCGACACTGGAAAACTTTTCGAAAGACAAGCAAATAATTCAACGCACATTCACTGCCTACTTCATTAAATACACCTTTCGAGTAACCCCCTTTTGCCTTCAGAACTGCTTTAATTCTTCACACTACAGAATCAGCAAACAACTGGAAACATTCCTCAGGGATTATTGTCCATTTTTGACATAATGGTATCACACGGTTGCTGGAAATTTGTTGGCTGTGCATCTATGATGCAAGTCTCCCATTCCACCACATACCAAAGGTGCTCTATTAAGATCTAGTGACTGTGGGGGGCCGTTTGTGAACAGTGAACTTGTCATGTTTACCAAACCATTTTGAGATGATTTGGGCTTTGTGATATGGTGTGCTATCCTGCTAGTAATATCCATCAGAAGAAGGATATACTGTGGTCATAAAGGGATGGAAAAAGTCTGCAACAATACCTGGGTGGGCTGTGGTGTTTAAACAATCACTCAGCTGGTACTAAGGTGTACTAAAAAGTAAGTGAACCAAGAAAATATCACCCACACATTATAGCACCAGTACCAGCCTGAATCATTGATACAAGGCATTATGGATCCATGTTTTCATGTTGTTTAGGCCACATTCTGACCTTCATATATAAATGTTGCAGATAAAATCCAGACTTATCACACCAAGCAACATTTCTCCAAATCTTCTGTTGTCTAATTCTGATGAGCCCACGCAACTGTAGCCTCAGTTTCTGTCACCATTTCACTGGGAGGACTCAGACGACACAGCACGGAAAATGTTCAATGAGTTTAATGATACAAATGGCTGATACAGAGTTCCAAGAGAATGTGCTAAAGTATGGTATAAGTTCATTGATTAAAGGACAGGTCATGGGTGAGTTCCAGGATATCACACTCCTTCCAGTACATGAGTGTCCAGTAAGCCCAGAGATCCAAAATGAGTATTCAGTTCCATAGAGGCTTGGGTGAGAGTGGATCAGACAGCTAGAACAGGATGGTTGAGGCAGGCATGTTGGTGGCACACTAGGAGAGGATGCAGAGGATCAAGGTAAGTACAAAGCAGGTGTAAGTTCAACAAAGTAGCAACAAAACATGCAAGTAGCCTTGATTACTACACCTGTGAATAACTAAAAATCCAGCAAAGAGTGGAGATGAGGACCAGACTTAAAAATGGCATCTAGGCAGAGTTAGTGCCCACACATGTCCACAACAACACCAGACAGGGGAGGAAAGCTTGAGGTAAAGAAAAAGAGGGACAGATAGAAGCAGGTCAGCACCTGGAAGACAGGGGACCACAAGGGTTTCCTGTTCTTACAGTAGATGACAGGAGTTGCACCTGGTGTGGTCTTCTGCTGCTGTAACCCATCTGCTTCAATGTTTGATTTGCTGTGTGTTCAGAGATGCTCGTCTGAATACCTTGGTCGTAACGAGTGGTTACTTGAGTTACTGTTGACTCCCTATCAGCTTGAAGCAGTCTGGCCATTCTCCTATGACTTCTGGTATCAACAAGGCATTTTCACCCAGAGAACTACTGCTCAGAGGTTGCTTGAAATTAAAGAGATGAAATATGAATTAAAAAAAAAAAAGCAGAAGTCAGGACAAATATTGTTTTAAAAAGATGTTTATCTGTCAGGGGATAAACTTGTGAATAGTTGTGAGAAGGAATAAAGATCGTGTAGTTCATTGTGTAATGTGTTTACAAATAAGGTGGTAAGCAAATATAAAACTGAAGTATGGTTATTCTTTTTGACACATTAGTTTTGCCTTTGTTTAATATTTATCTGCATTTTACTTTGGTCTTTACTGACTAAAATTTAATTAGAAAATTGCTGCCATTTAGAATGGTCTGGTAAAATGATAACCTGCACCTTTAGGGTCAAAAAGTTATGTTCTTCCCCTTTAAGTTCTTTGTTGCCAAGACTTTTAAATTTCACAAATAAAATCAGAATCAAATGAAACCTCCCCTGTTACATTGCCACTGAAAAAGCATTGAAGGTTAAGGGTTAAAAAGTGGGTTTAAGACTGCATATTTTTTGCAAAGAGTACTCTACTTGAGTAATATTTCAGTACTATTACTCTACTTCTACTTAATGCAGGTTTTCATGGCGCTCTCCCTTCACCACTAAGAAGTACTCTAAATGGTAACTTCCACCACATGTCATGGTCCCGAGGTACAGGACAGACCCAGATGCTGGAAGCAGTATAACACAGTTTATTGAAACAACAGAGAGGTGGACTAGGAATGTGCAAATGGGGGTGATTCCAGAAGGGGTAGGCTGGGCTGGGCTCCAAAACGGCGTGCACAGAAACCAGAGATTTCCAGGGGTGGAGGGATTCCTGGGTGGAGAAGGAGAGGCAGAGGTTAGTGATCCTGAGGTGAAGCATACAATCGAGATTAATGGTCCAGCAGAAAGCTGAGGCAGGCGAGCAGGGCAAAACTTAAACTGTGAGCTGAGGCAGAGGCAACAAAACTAGAAACTTGCTAAGGTTCACTAGAACTTGATTGATTAGCACTAAGGCTTAGCGCGACCGGGAAAGCTTACGCAGGTTAAGCGACGATCCAGCGTCGGCCTTGCACTCCTCCGCTGGTTAAATGGGAGGATGTGATCAGCTGAAAGCCAGCAGGTGGGAGGAGGAGGCGTGGCCGGACCGCAACAGCTGTGAGCAAACAACAGTTAGCAATTCCCAGCCCAGCCCGACAGAGGGAGAACAGAAAGAGCAAAAAGGAGGGAGAACAGAGGGAATTGGGTGGGTCAGCACCAGCAAGGACAGGGGGGACCATGACACCACAGGTTTAGGACTATTTTGAAAAATCCCTCCCGCCCACTCCACGACATGCTGGACAAACAGAGGAGCGCATTCACTAACAGACTCATTCAACAAAGATGCACCACAGAATGCCACAGGAAATCATTCCTACCTGTGGCCATCAAACTTTACATCTCCTTCCTGTGACACTACTCTCATTACTGCTAGTGTTTAGTTTATCCCATTTATTCTAATTATTATAGATTACTGTGGAAATACTGTACACACACGTATACATACCATTCACATATCTATATATTTACACTCATATTCACTCATTCTGTATATTTAACTTGCAAATGTCCACATTCTATAATACTGTATATTGGGTTTATAT